>WEZZ01024906.1:3187-13685 GCA_013400585.1 Chloropsis cyanopogon | reverse complement strand
CCCGCCCCCATGCTGCCTAAAACAGCTCTGGGTATTCCTTGTTAGTGCACTACAGATAAATGCAATGACAACTGCTTGAACTATTTAAAATACACCTTTCCCTGGTGTCAGTCAAGCAGCTCCTCAGGAAGGATAGAAGGAATGATTCAAATATAGAAATTCAAATCCTAGGGAGGAAGGAAGAAGACTCCAATAAATAAATACTAGCTATTTGCTATTAACTCTATTATTCTGTGCTAGGGTAGTTTTTCCGTGTAAGACAACCCCTTTACACTTTATTGAATAAAGAATACAGAATGCCAATTATAGAACATACCTATGTTTGTACATTTAAAACCTTTTTGGGGGTGGTATCTATGTGATACTCTGGTCAATTTGCAAGTTCCTTGTCCCTCATTTCTAAACCAGCCTTTAAATATGTCAAAGTGGAAATTATTTTTTTCTGAGCCTTAACTTTCCTGGCCAACAAAATTCAAAAGAAGGGTGCAGGCTGAAATGATATAAAACAACTGCTCAAGAAAAGAGAGTAAAATCTGGCAGATCTACAACCAGCACTGACAGACTTGGGTCCCACCAAGCATTTCAAGAGAGATCAAAAGTATGAAAACACAAATAAACCACAAAGAGATTTAAATGTATTCAACCTACAGCCAACACTGACAAGTGCAAGGGAGAGGTGAAAGCTTAGGTTGATAATCCAAATGTTGCAGGAACAACTATGAAACAAACCAGCCTTAAATTCCTGGATCTGCAGTTACCTCCTACCTGGCCTGTAGGTAACTTGGTCTATGAACTAAATTATCTGAGTGAGGCTTTCAGCAGCTGCTCTGCTGATCACCTTGAAGGCAACTTTCATTTCATTCCATTAGCTGGCATGGGCACTAAGTGTGCCCTTGTTCATCTTGGTTCCAGTTTCTTCTGTTCCTGCCTTTGGGGACAGCGATAAGGAAAGAGAAGGGGAAGAACTTTCAAACTCCTTTGCAGCACTGTGTTTTGGGCATTTGCAGCTCACCTGATCTCCTCAAGCTTTGCTCTCAGTGGATACAACCAGTCTGTGTGTGCTCAGAAAAATCCTCCTACCACAGAGAAGGAATGGGGACAGACCCAATAATACACAAATATTAACCTCTTTGCTCAAATTTATCCTCAGGAAGCTGTTACCAGCCTGCTGAAACAACAAAAAAAAACACCTTAAAAAAGCTTTTAGGTGAGGAAAGGACATTGGTACTAATGAGGCTAGACAAATAAGTAATAAAAATATAGGTGAAAAAGAAGCTGAAAATTTGCTTGAGGAAACAGGAGAATCAACTAAATTAAAACACAGATCTGCTGTTATGTTTCCTACCGAGTCAGTATAGTAACAACCCTTTAGGATCAATTTTGCCTCCAAACAATCAGGTTGCAGTTGTTTCTGCAATAACTCGTTCAAATATTTCCTTCCTCCCTTCCCTCACTTAATCTAGGATAGCTGAAACTCCCCCAAATTCTCTTTATCTAAGAGCTGCCTAAAACCTATCAAAAAGTCCCAATGTTATAAAATCCAATTCGTTAAAAGCAAAGGTTCAGTCCATTGCTCAAGAAAGTGAAAATGTTGCGCTTAAGAGAGGCAAAACCAGTACTGAAATAGATCAATGAAAGAAAGCAATGAGGGCAAGAAACTGTCCAGAACAAAAGGCCAAATGCTTCATATTAGACAGGAGAAGAAAGAAAACTGTAAGGCCCTATATAATCTGGTCAATTGAAAATTGTAAGCAGATGCCTAAGTGAAAGATCAGAGAACAGAATCTTAAAAAGTGGCTACCAAAACCCTTAAAAGACAAGTTTTTTCATGAGCGCTGCAATTAATGAAATCCATTTTCCAGGCTTTGTGTTCTGTGAGCCTCCCCTGGCTGCTGTTGTCCCCAGATCCCTGCCATGGCCACTGTGGCCAGCTGGGTTATCTTTTAATGCCTCAAACGATGGGTGACAATCTGACTGATATCTGTAAGTGTTGCCACATTATGCACATTAAATCATGCTAATAATGGAAGAACATGGAGTCTTGGACAGTCTTCAACTTTGGTCCCAAAAATGCACATCTGAGTTTAAGAACCTAGGGAAAAGATAAGTGTTGGAAGAGATGGGATGGAGTTGAGCTGCAGGCTGTGAGATGCACCTGCAGACGTACATGGCAGCACAAAGGAGCATGTGGCAGCACAAAGGAGCACGCGGCAGCACAGAGGAGCATGCGGCAGCACAGAGGAGCATGTGGCACCACCGAGGAGCATGAGGCGGCACAAAGGAGCACGCGGCAGCACAAAGGAGCACGTGGCAGCACAAAGGAGCATGTGGTGGCACAAAGGAGCATGTGGCGGCACAAAGAGGCTTTGTCTCCGCTGGACCCTGGCAGGAGGAGGTGCCATGTGGCAGAGCCCTACAGGAGAGGAGCCGGCCGCAAGCTGACAGACGGGTGAACAGCGCGTGGTCACCCCATAGGAGGACACTTAGAAAGCATGTTGCTGACGTGGCAACATGGGATGGGTCATGTAGTGAAAATTACCATGTAAGGAAATAATGTGCCTTGAAAAAGTGTATAAAACCAGCTCGTTTCTTTGAATAAATGATTCAGATTCCCTGCTGGTCTTAGTCTGTGTCTCGGTCACTCAAAGATGAGGAGATGGGAATTTCCTCCACCCTCTCTCCCTGCCTTGCTCCCGAAGCTGCACATATTGATAGTGAAGATGCTGGTGAGAACTCCATGAGTACAACTAACATTGTTTTAATGCTCAGCAGTGTCAAGAAGCGATTTGACACTGAGGAGGAAAATAATCGATGTTTGGACTTTGTTGACTTTTATAATTCTGCTCTTAAGAGATTTTTTTCCCCCCTTTATTAACTAGGGAGAAGAAAGAAGAATTACTCCTCATTGTACTGCATTGATGGATGAGGGCCCAAACTAACTTTACTCATCAACAAGAAAATACTATACCATTTCTTTTGGAGAGATTTCTTTTTATTTTTTAGGGAGAGATGAAATTCTCTGTGTGCAGTATAAGTAGTGAAATGGCTTCTTTTGAAATACTGGAGAGGATAAAGCCCCTTTGATATCAGGCATGCGTTGCCCCTATTTTCATCTGTCTGCCAGAAGAGCTTTTTCTTGTTAACTGACTAGGAACCGTGTAAAGATCTGTTAGAATACTGCCATTTAAAAAATCATTGCTGTTCAACCAATCTCAGCAGTATCTGGGTCTCTCAGTTACGTGAAGGATGATGCCACACAAGTTCAAGCAGAGATGCGCAAAACATTTCATGGTGTATGGGCGCTATCTCAGGGATGAGGAGACAAACAGGGAATTGCACGCTGGAGATGTGCTTGCTCCCTGTGTTCAAATGTGAGAACAGAAGTTATAGCATCACACATGCAATAATTCATGAGGAAACAAGAGGGCCCTTTGCCAGGGATCTTCTGGGGCTTCTGCAGAAATGTGGGGTTCTGATCTCTCTCCCATATTTAGAGTTTCAACAATCTTCACAATATCTTCCTCAACATGACACTGCAGTGAACTGGAATATTTACCGATCAAACTGAGCCCAGCTGGGGGTGCAGAGATTGAGCGCATGTATGACTCCCAGCCTGCAGTGCTGCAACTTGCCTTGCCCTACAGCATTTAAGGATTTCCTTACTAACAAACTAGGAAACAACAGGTTTGCTTTCCTATGTGCCAGACCTGTTTCCATCTTGTGTGAACTGAGTAGTTTGACCTAAACCATCTAAGGACACACAGATCAGGTTTGCCACGCCTTATAATTGAAATTACTGGCCCTTAGCAACACTTTCCTTTCTATAGATACTGTTTTAAACTAGTCTTAAAATCAAAGACTTTTGATCATTTATATCCTACAGAATTTCAATATGTTTTCTTCTGAATAAGAGAAAGAAGACATTAGAGGGACACACATCTTTGGAAGGTGAACTCAACAAACCTTGAAAACCAAGAGCCAAAATGTATCTCTGGTTATGTGGGATGCTTTCCTACCTTCTCTTCAGTCCCCTTCACCAGCCAGCAAGCACGGATGCTCACTACCATTTCCTAATTAAAGCCCTGAGGCAGGAAAACAGTCACTGTGTACTATAACCACCCTGAAAACCATTTAAATACATATTTAAACTTTAGCATGCATTCAAGAACCCTTCTTAACAAGCATGATTCCTTGAACTGGAGTGTTGAGCTGCAAAGCTCTCAATGTCTCCTCAGCACATTTAGAAGAAGCTAAGAAGCCAGAGGTGACAGGACTCCTGTTAAAACCACACTGAACAGAGAGGGGTTGTTGATGTACCCCAGCTTGCAAAAACACAAAATAATTCTGCCTACTTCATGAACATCAAGGGCTGTCTCATCGCTAGAAGGAATTTCCTCCACCTGTTTTGTCTGAAGCCTGAATTGGTGCTGTAATCCTGCAGAATGCACTGGAATCTGCTTCTGAACTGGTAAACACAAAATATTTCTTACAGTAAAGTAAAACCTGGCCAACTACTCTGCAAGTAGGTCACTAATTAATCTAAAAATATTTATTCTCAGGTCAGGTCTGTATTACTCTCTGCTTCACGATAAATGCAAGTTCATATTCAAAGGCAATGCTTACATTCATTACATGAACTAAGTCTGTCTGCAGCAATTAGGATGCTGCCCATTAGCATTCCAAATAGCATTTCTTTTCTTTATCATTAGCTAGCTAGGTCAGTGAACACAAGGGCAATGCATATTCCCAGGAAAATTCCCAGGAAAGCAAAGATTAGTTCCAAAATACTTTCTTAAAACACCCTAAATCACTGTCAGTTGCATTACAGATTCCCAGATGTAAGGAAAGAAGGAAAAGTCATAATCTATGAACACACACAAATAAGGTAATTGCATTTTCCCGTTCTCTCTCAGCACTTCAGAGAGATCACATGTAACTATTTTTTAAATTCTATCAAATGAACCCACTTTTGTTTCCAAGAATCAACTCTGTGCTGCTGCTTTCACATTAATCTAAAGGATTATTTGGATGAGTGAGAATTGTCTTGAGGTGTCAGGGCAGCCATGCTCTGAATGGGAAGCTGGGTTCTGAGTAGAAGGGGTTGTACTCCAGATTTTGTGACTGACTGCCAGATGATGGGATGGTTTGTTTCCATGTAGATTAAAGACAATCATATCTTTGTAAAAATAGGGGAAAATATCCCTGGAGTTTGGCATGTCCATGTTCTCATCCCAGAGTTCCAAAAGGGGTAGAAGACCTCAGGTATCCTCAGGGCCCTGATTTTCCACTGCCAGCTCTGGGGTGTGAGGTGTGAGCAGTTTAAGAGTTTGAGGCACTTTGTGCCAGCTGCTGGTACAGGCAGTGTGGGAGATATTGTTTGCTGTTCTACTCTGGAATATTCTTTTTCTTTTCTCCCTCAATTGCAGGAAAAAGAACCCAAATGAGCCGCAAGTTTGTGCAGAGTGGAAGAGCAAGAAATTTGGTTACATTTCCTCCTGTATGAAGCACTTCATCCTTCAGAATCATATGCAGCTCTGTCACTTTTTCAAGGGGGAGAGGTTTGGGGTTGCTTTTTGGTCAGGACACCCTGTAGGACTAAAATGCTTCTTTTAGTCCTCTCTTCACATCTGTTGTGACACTACAGCCCTTCTTCCCCAACACCAGAGCTGCTACATTCTGTTCCACTTTAATTCTTGTACTCAACAGAGGCAACAGTCAGCCAGGATAAACTCCACTGTCTGTGCTTTAACCCTCACTATGGGATTATGGGATTTTCCAGGAATTCCAGAGAACATTCTATCCTAGAAGGGCTGAAGACTGTCCTCATGTTACTTAAAATCAGGCAGGATGGTATTACAAGCACTTTGTAGGAACATGGAAAATAAACTGCCTCAATATAATTTGATCTATTTTTCCAATAACTTTGCTAATGAATATTTTATTTTCTCTAGTGCTGGACTTAATTTGCTTGGAAGACAATTGTCATTACATTAAGGAACAAACAGTTCACTAGATCTGACGAGTGCAATAATTGATTTTTCAGCTTGGTGGATGAATTAAGAAATTGTTATTTTTATGTTCCAAGCCACATCCAGAAAACACTAGAGTGGGCTCTAAAATCCTTCACATGGAAAGACCAATTTTGATGTTTTCTGATTCTCCATGTAATTTTTTCTGTAGTAAATTGTATCAATATCTCCCTGCTGTGGTCAATATTGCTTTTCCAGTTCAGGTTGAGGTGGTTGTCACTCCCAGCTTGGGACAATGGGAAGGCATGGGTAGGCAAGTTGCTCTCCCAGAGACCAAAGGTACTCCTGGTGTCCTTGAAACCATCATATCTGTTATATCATCCTACACAGCCACTGAATGGTTTAATTTATCTGGGCTAAGGCAGGTCCAGAACTCTATGCTTGATCCCTATACATGTAAAACTTTCAGATTTTAACACCACTCACTTATTTTGATTTATGATTGAATGACATCCTGATTAAAAAAAAATGGGAGTTCTAATATTTCTGATCCTCCAGTTCCCTGCATATGAAAGCAGAATATTCCATCCAGCTTTGCAAGGATCTTTGATGTCTTCAGATGAAGAGCAATGAGCATTAATGTGATTCTATCACCAGCATAAAATTACTGCTGTACCCTCTCTAGCCCTTGAGCTGTGTAAAGGCAATGACACTTGATTCATTTGATGTAATTATGTAAGAATGATCATATTGATGCAATTTAAAACATAGTTTTTATCAATTATGCAGAAGCATGTCATCTGTACTCTACTAATTAGAAAGGGGAAGAAAAAAGTTAGTGGCTGAAAATTAATTATGACAACATTTCTACGGTGTTTAGAAACTAGTTATAAGAATTAAATATTTATGTAATTATGGTTTTCATTATGAATCCTAATGTGATTGCCTGAGTGAAATCACTGCAATGTGATCCAACACTCCCTAAGTTTAGAATTTGGATGCTCCCATGAACTGATAGTGCTGACAAGGTTGTACCTGTGTCTTCAGGTAAGAATCTTCTTTCCACATGCAAACTTTCTCATCATTTCAAGCTGCTGATGTGTCATATTGATCTCAGCAGATAAGATGACTCTCTATTCAGACAAAGAATGGTGTGAAAAGGCAAAGGCACTCAAATTGTTCCAAGTTATGGATCATGGGCCAAACCCAGAGTCTTTCCTCAGAGCTGGATGGTCGCTACAGCATTTCAACACTAAAGATTTATCATGTTTAGGAGAATGGTGTTAGATTTTTTTGAAAATTTTCCACTCCTCTGGTATTGGTATTTTTTAGACACCCACCCCCCTTCCCCCCCGCTCCCCCTGTGCGCCCCCCCCCCCACCATCCCCCCTGCCTCACCTCTAGGTTTTATTTGCCTGGATTCATTTTTCTTCATCCAATCTCTTTCAGCAGCCAGAACACAACTTTAAAATCACATCCAAACAGGGATGTTCCCCCTCCCAGGTTCAGCCCCAAGTGTTTACATAAAGCAGGTTCAGCTCCGCAGCTCCAGGCTGGTAAATTGGATAATTGCTATTGAAGGCAAGAAAGCTTTGCTCTTTGCAGCCGATTGGTAAAAGGTGAGGCCCTGACCCTACTCGTTACACAATGGGTTATTGTCTGGCCTACACCCCGAGGAGTTCTTTGCCTGCAACTTTTATCACAACCAGAAAATGAATCTGCCATCCAGCTGGCTCTTCCTCTGCCATTTGTTCTTCCAGAATTTTGCATTCCTCCCTAACTTCCCTTGCTTTTAATGCTCATCCTTTTCCACACCTGAGTTGAAGCTAATGAGACAAGTTTAGTTGTCCCAGCTTGGCTGTAGCAGCTCACTCCTGGACCCCACAAGCCATTGCACAGCAGCACTTTGTAATGAACTCAGCAAAAAAGCTAATACACACAGATATAAACACTCTCCCATGAAACAAATTTCACTTAAACACTGAGCAGTTTGGGCTGCCAAAAAGGCACTTGAACGTAGAAATTGAAAAGGAAGGATGGTTTAAAAAATTATTTTAGGCTTCAAGAAAATACAGAAACATATGGTTAGTGCTAAATATTTCTATACATGACACAGCAAATAAAGATGTCTCATGGATTTTGAACTAGATATTTGGAGAGAGAGAAGGAAAAAAACCCACCATGTTGCATCCTTTCTTAGTTTAGAAACAGATTTTTTAAGGATATGTTTGGCTTAAAACCTGGCTATTGGAATCCCAAGTGGAAATGGCCAATTTCAGATACAGCAAAATCCAAATTTGTCCTCCTTCAGCCCCACATTGTAGTGTTACAATGCTGAATGGAGGAGTCTTAGCTACAAGGTTAGGAATATAAAGAAAATGGGATACAATTCTCCGTTAACAATATCACAAAGGTTCAACAGACCAGTGAAAGCAACAGTCATAATTCAGTATCAAACCAAAAAGGACAGGTGTCTCTGTGTGTATATGTATGTACACAAGCACATCTGTGCATGGGAAATCCTTTCTCTTTAATTCTCAATATCCAAGAGTTGTGAGGTGCTTTGCAATAGGAGCAGGGAGAAAAATGCACCACATCAGCATCACAGACCAAGTCACCAGCCTGTTCATGTTTTACTCACTATTGTTTAACTCCTTCACACAGCTGCAGTTATACATGGAATGATGTAAAGGTTGCTGTGGTTGATGCGTGCCTTATTAGCATAAGTCATTTATAATATTAACAGTCATTTCCTTACAGACATCAAAAGGGATTTTTCTGGTGAAATGGTCAGGAGAAAAAGGATTGTCTCTTCCCATTATCTTTAAATTGTGTCAATATATGTTTACTCACCCATTACAAACAATTGGTCCAATAATAGCACAGAATTAATAAAGCACAGAATAGGCAATGTGATAAAGCAAAAGCTGGCACTGGTGAAAAATGGAACATCAAAGAAATGGAAGTGAAATTAGTATTTTGACCATATTTAATCAGTCCTGAGAAGCAGGATATCAATGAAGACTTCAAGAGGAAGCAGAGGTATATTGTATTTCATGCACATGCTCAGTTTGATTAGTGGGATATTTTTTTTTTTTTGGTCACATAAAGGTGTGTAAAACACCCTGTCTTCACTTCTCTGGAGCTCACTGAGACTCATGTCACTAATTTTTTTTTTTTTTTTTTTTTTTTTTTTTTTTTTTTTTTTTTTTTTTTTTTTTTGGTGTGAAATGAAGAGAGCCAGGTCTGCCCTGCTGCTGCAGAAGGTCAATGCCCTGCTGGGAGCATCATGCCATTGCAGCTGCCACCAGCCACTTGTCCCCAGATCCTCATTTCACTGAATGGTACAGTGAGGACAGTGTGACATTACTCAAAGTGCCTTTCATCCCCACCTACTTGCTGAGCCACCCTCTCGTATTTCCAAATCAAGCAAGTTCTGGTATTACATTCTAGAAAGAGGAGCAAATTATCTCTTGGGGGTTAATTATGCTTTTTCTCCTCCCCGCCTTTGAAAAAAATTTTATTAAGAGACTAATGCCACAGACAACAAAGAATTTATAATTAAGCAGATGCCCATCGACATTTTTAAAGCAGAGCTTCTGTTTGAAAAGCATTGAATATTTTCCCTACTATCCCATTTCAACAGATGTTCTGCCTAATCTACATTCACTTTACTCCCTGTCTTACCTTTGACCTTTCTTTTGAGTTATTCAGAGAGAGAAGAGAATGTCAGTATTTATCTACCTGCTGTTCTTCCATCTGCCTGTGCAGTGCACGAATAACCACAAATTATATTTTCTTTGTGAAAATTTGAATGACAGAAGCATTTCTAAGGCTTCATCTACATGGAATGATCAGATGCTATCTCCTTGTCTTGGAGGAATTATGCATCTCATAAGTGGACATGCAAACCAGGAACAGCTGCCAAATGTGGATTTGTGTTTCCAGTATGTCCATGGAGATGTCTTTCTTGGATGCTATTCCAGCACCCTTGTCTTATCCATTTTTCTTGACAGGGAAAATGTAGTAGGAAAGTTCATACCCAAGGCCGCCATGAGGAATGTAGAACAGCATAAAGCTGTTTGTAAAGAGATGTCCTTTGGGAGGTGCTATCAGACTAATGGCCTGCAAACCTGTTAAACTCTACAATTTAAAGCCTGAGAAACAAGTCCTTCCTGTGGAACTGTCGTGGTTTGACCTGGGAGGACCTGTCTTTTTAGGAAGTGATGTAAGTTAGAGACGCCTCTGTGAAAGACACATGTTAAAAGAAGGAAACCTTGGGAAATTTTTCTCTTTCTCCTTCTGGTCAGCAACAGGTCCGGCCTGGCCTGGCCTCTGCATGGTGCAGGGGGGTCTGGGCTCTTTCCCCAGGCCACCTGCCGCCCCCCACTCCCCCATCAGCTGTAGGGAGGGGGGAGTTGCTGCCCAGCCAAGCCAGCCTTGTTAACATCTGGCTGCTTGCCATCCAGCACAGGGTCCGTGGGAGCTGTCCGCATTCTATCCAGGCAGGGAGAAGGAGAGAGAGAGAG
>WEZZ01024905.1:0-12281 GCA_013400585.1 Chloropsis cyanopogon | reverse complement strand
TAGGTCCTAAGTGCAAAGATACAGTAGAATTATGGGGACGTCCATCTGTTATACTAGCATCCATCTTTTCACCAGGAGTGGCTTCAGCACAGGCCCTCACCGAGTTGCGGCATTTGGCCTGTTGGACAGGGAAACAAATTAACATTATATCCGCAGTAGTGAGCTCACCACTGATGTTAACAGCATTCATCATGCAGTGTTGTAGAACAGAGCTGCCATTGACTTTTTGCTTTTAGCACAAGGACATGGATGTGAAGACTTTGAGGGAGTGTTGCATGAACCTGTCTGATCACTCTGCATGGATTCACAAAAGACTTTTGCAGCTGAAGGACAACATGAAAAAACTTGCTGTTGTTGACAATCCTTTTGATAAATGGCTTGAATCATGGGGGTTGACTGGTTGGCTCAAAGACCTAATTCACTTTAGCATCATGCTTTTCTGTATTATTGTAGTAGTGTTACCTATTGTCCCATGTTTATTACAATGCATGCACAAGATGACTGAGCATGCTCTCGAGTCAGTCTGGATTGTTCAAAAAGAAAAAGGGGGATTTGTAGCAGAATTTCTCAGAGACCAGGGCCATGAGTTGCCCCTGAGCAAATTGAACAACCCAGCCTGTGCCTGAAAGCATGAGAGGGACACCTTAATACCTTAGGTACCTTACTATGAAGTAGGCAGTGCTTTGCTAGCTAGTGAGAGAATGCAAAAAGTATGTAAACAATGCTGAAAAGTATATAAACCCGCCATTTTGTGAAATAAACAGTTCCGACATTTTAACCGTATCAGTAGCACTGTCGTGACTCAGCCAGCCCTTCGCAAAAAAGGGGGGTTGTCTCTTCACACGTGTGAGCGACAGTCCAAAAATCCCTCATTTTTGCCTCACGATCATCTCTGAGGACTGAGACTGAGACCACTCAGAGACCCTGGCCTGGCTGAGGTGGGGTGGCTGCCAAAGAATGTTGCATACATTGCAAAATGTGCCTGCTGATAACTGGTACTGCTGGGACTGGTATTCATTCCTAAGGAAACCGGTGCTAGTCACGGTGATCTGTTGTGGGGCTGACGGTGGATTTCAGAGAGATTCAGCAGCAGCTCGAGCTTTCCCAAGGAAAAACATTTTTCCTCTGAAGAGAACAGCCTTGGAGGCATTTCGTGTTCTCAGAAGAGGCTGATAGGGATTCTGTTAGCACTTCTCATTCTCAAAATAACAGGTGCTGTTTGTTCACTCTATTTACCATTTCTTCGTGTGTGTTTTCAAAATATGCTCTCTCTACCTTAAACCAATGGTTGTAGAGAGGCGTCATGTCATTTAACCAATCAAGTAGCTGTTAGCGAAGTGCCCTATCAAAGGGGGCACATTATTCTAATAAAGAGAGCCTTCCGAATGAGAAATTCATGGAGTCTCGTGTCTTCATTCTATGCGCAGTAGCGACAATCTGTTTATATCTACCTAGTACCTGTCTCTTAGAGCAACTATCCTCACAACAAATGGCCATAAATTTCCTCTGTTTTTGGCCCCATGCCCCTTGCTTTGTGAAAGACTATAAAAAGACTTTTTAAACTTACTTTCCCTTGAGATCTCCCCAACGGACAGAAGACGTCTTCATCAGCGGATGGCTGTGAGGATTTCGTCATTTGTGTTGGTAGCTATAATTCCCCCTTACCCTCCTATTTCTCTCTATACTTTTTTCCCTTTTCTCTTCCCTCTATCGCATAACATTGTTGATTGCCTTCAATAAAGTGCATTGTTGTGAGTTCACTTAGAGTCCCCTGCAGTGCCTTTTCGCACTCTGAGATCAATAAAACAAACCATCACGAATTCGGCTTTGCAGATCGTGACAACGCGTCAGCACATCAATGTGAATAGTGCTGTGTACACTGACACACATGCACTGTGCAAAGCAGGATGTGTACATTCACATTTGGGTACACTAGTAAACACATGAGCACACAGAGCTGTACACACCAGTACACATGTGTACAGCACTCTCTCAGAGCTCTCCTGGTCCCAACGCCCCCGTGGATCTCTCCTCGTGGGATCATGTTGAGTGATGAAGGAGGCATTAAACTACAGGGGAGACGGGGGCTACAAACTATAATAAAATAGTCTGCCAGGAGTTAGCTACTTCCTTAATTCTAAAACAACAGAGGAAGCTACAAACAAAGGGAAAATGTTGCTCATTTCATAGTTTTATGCTATGACCCTTTGTAGTTCTGTTATTTTTAAGAGTGTTTGTTCTTGGTTGTGGGAGGAGAGCCTGGAAGGAGATGTAGAGTGAAGCTTTCAGGTCACAGCCCTTAGCTGAAGAAAACCTCTCAGGAGCTGATCAAGAGAGGAAATTACTGGACATGGGCACAGAGTTGGGCCCAGGGAGTAAAGCAGGGCAGGTAGTCTGTGTTATAAATAACGATTTGATAAGCCAATAATNATTGACGGAGTCCAGGGTGCTTGAAAGCCAATCAACTAGGAATTCCAAGTCCATTATTTCTCCAAGGCGTTCCGGGAAGACTCCTTGCAGTATCTTAGGTGGATCTCTGCCTCGGAGCCAGGTGTGAGGAGCGTCCTCCTGATCGGATTATGTTGAGGCGTCCAGAGGAAGGAACACATTCGTCGAAGCCCTCCTCTTTTTGTTCAAAAGATAGAAGATAAGATTCCATCTGTCACCGCATTCCAGGGCAGACCAGGGACTCCTGGCTCGAGCGGGAGTTTTCTAGTCTGGTTACAATTCCTAAGTAAAACTATATATACATATATACACACATATAATCCTTTTATTCCACAGATTTCTTATATTAATCGGACAGTTTGAACCACATAAACATATATCACGAATTATTGTCATTTATTTATCACAGTCTGGTTTGGGTATTTCACACTCTTTCAGCCCCACAGAAATGGGACTGCACTAGTTTGGAGTAATGGGAAGGCAAACATGAAGAGGAAACTATTTTTTATTCTCTCAATGCTTGTTCAACTTAGGGAGCTTGTGCAGTGCTCCCCAGTAGCTCCATCCATAAAGTGGTCTGTGTTTCTGAGAGGTAACATGGATCTATACTATGGTAGGAAACAATAGGCACACTCTAGTCTTTAAAGCTCATCTGCCAGTGCACTTTTTCTTAATTTGCTTGGCAACTATTAAATGAAAAGCTTAAAAATTAAGGAAGAAGAAAAGCTCAGAGGTTTAGCAGCTCAGATGAGGGTAAGGGAAGAGGGGAGAGCACCCTCCTTCTCCTTTTGAGGACTTCTTAGATCAATCACAGGCTCTCTCGACAGAACCCGCCTCCCCGATTAGAAGGAAGGAAGGAAGGAAGGAAGGAAGGAAGGAAGGAAGGAAGGAAGGAAGGAGAGAGAGAGAGAGAGAGAAAGAAAGAAAGAAAGCAAGCATTGCCTTCTTATTGGAAAACAAAAGCAAATAAACAACTTGCTTATGGTTCGGGGATCCCTGTACCACTGGGTCGGTCCTGCCACTCTTCTCCTGCCTCGGCTTGGCGCCCCGGCACCCTCGGCACACTAGCGCAAGCAGCCGTTGAGCCACTCGTGGTCTCACGCTCGCGCAGCTCCATGCTGGCGGATGCTACAGGGAAGTCTCTGCAGCCTGGCACTCCTGGGCCAGCCCTGCCGGGCGCCACTGCTACTGGCACCCCCAAGTCGCTGCGGGCAGCCCTGTACAGGCGAGCCCACTGAGCCAGAGCCCCCACTAAGAGGCACCGATTGGCAGTCAGGCCACGGGCAACTGTGCCCCCGTGCCCCCAAGCCGCCACTCCCTCCTGCTTCCTGGTGCCTTTCGGCTTGTTAGTGTGGGGCGACTGCTGAAAAACCAGCCATGGCGCTCCCCGCGCCTGCCCGGCCCTATGCTGGTGGGCCGCGGAGAACCCCCCACACAACTAGGAGCTCCCGACCCCCAGAGGCTTTTTATGTAGACCACGCCTCGCGCCGCCGCTGGGACAGTGACCTCCGGGGTCTGTGAGACCCCCAGCATAATCAAACCAGGCCCTGACCCCAGTGGCCACGCCGCTGCTGCCAAGCTAGTGAACCCTGCAGTTTATAAGACTCGCACAACCGAGCTCGCTCCTGACTCTCGGCAGTGCCGTGCGTGAACTGCACCCGGCGCCTCCGCCGACCCCGCCGGGACAGACAGCGCTGGGACCCACCACGCTGGGTGTCCGCTGGCTGCCACTTACACAGACCAGCCCCCGCCTGTGGCTCCCGCTCAGGAAACCCCCCACAACCTCTCCACCTGTGATCCCCTCCCGGAGAACCCTGCGCACGTGGCTCCCTGCTGCCGGTGCTGTCTCCGTGGAGCTGGATACTCTTCCACTGAGTCAGCTCTGCTGGGTTCCACTGTTCTGCTTCCCTGAGTCGCCGCAGGCAGGCGAGTCCACAGTGTTGGAGCTTCACTGCACCACCGGACGCTGTCCACACAAATGTGCCTCTGCCTCTGGCCCTTGGTGCTGGCAACCCCACCCGCGGCTCCCTCTTACCCCTCTTTCATTCGCATCCCACCAGCCACAGATGTCCTGCCTCCCTTTTCTCTGCATCCCTTGCCGGGGAGACCCCGTACAGCCCTTTGTTCACGGCCCCCCCCGCCCGGGGAACCCCACACGGCTGGGCCAGCGCCGGATGCCCCCCTGCGCTCGGCATCCCCGGTCGCCTCTACCAGCGGTAGCACTCCCTCTTAGCTTGGGTTGGTAAGCTCTGCAAGTTATTGCGCTAAGTGCGCAAGAGAAGCCCACCGCAGCTCCCTGGCTCTCTTTGTGCTGGTGGGTTGGGAAAGCTGCTGCGACTGTTCGCCCCAATATGAGTGCGGTCTCTACTTATCGGCAATTTTTGCCATCACTCCAACTACCCTCTAAATCTAGTGACCCTCAATCTGGCATTTCCAGATGCTCTTGAGTCCCCTTAAAACCAATATCACTCTGTCACACGCATCCCACCGGCCACGGGGTCCTCACTTTCCACAGGGCCCCCACTTTCCTCCCCCATGCATCCTGCCATTTTTTTTTTCTTCCCACCGTCCACTATCCTAAAGCTTCAAGAGACCAGGACGGGTCCTGTGTATTATTTGTCTGAAGCCGACGTTTATACACCGGGATTATGGAATTACAACTGGCCAAAAAGAGTTATGAGGATCTTTTAAGTTTCATAGCTACCCCAAGCACACTCCCAGAGCTACCCCACTCACACTTGAAGCATACTCTCCGCTCTTACACGCACTAATACTCACAATCCTCTAGATCTGCAGTTTTCGGGGGCTTTTTCTCTTCTTCCCCCTCTTCTTTTTCGTTATTTAGTCCTCTGCTGTCCCCGGGGTGTCTACCTGCAATCACCGATGGTCGTAGGAGAACCCGATCGAGCTGCCGAACTTGCGGCAGGGCACGCTTCTCTTTCAAAATCTCCTATGGCCACAGAGACGAGGTTTTTATCCCGGAACGAGCTCCCATTGTGAGAAACAACTGCTCACTTTTAAAATTTTAAAGGTTTATTAAACCTTAACAAAAAAATACAACAAAAGGACTAAATAAGGAAAAATAACAGCGCTGGGAGCCCCCATGACTATCAGCCACGTGCTCCCCCAAAAAATGGATGCTCTGCCTTTTATAACCTTAGCGCCTTCCAAAGTTTTGTCAGTCAACTCCTTCTCTGCCATCCATTTGTGAAAAACAAGGTCCACTCTCCTGTTGGATTTAAAAGTTTAATAAAGAGACAATAAGAGACATAAAATAAAGCAAATGAGTACGGCCGGTGTCTTGGTGCTCTGCCAAGAACACACCTAATGTCCAGGGATTGTCCCTTTTTATACTATTTTTACATACATATTTAAACTTTTCTAAGAACTGTTCTGCATGGCCACTCCTCGGGACCGCCTTTTTAGAGCATGCACATTTCTTGGTCTTTGTGGTTTTATTTTCTTTGATTCTGGGCTTGGACCTTCTAATTCTGCAGACCGTGATGGTTGATAACAGCTTCGGGCCCCTTTATTTCTTACGTATGGTGTTGATAGTAGCTTTGTGCCTCTTCCCAGAGTATTGATAGCAGCTTTGGGCCCCTTTGTCCTTTCCGTGAGGTGCTGATAATGGTCCTGGGCTCCATTCTCTGTCCATTTGGAGGCTATCTTGCCCAGTCAGGTTGAAACATACTTGCTAAGTTCTTTGCTAAAAGAAAGAAAACTACATCCACACAGCAAAAGCATTTTTAACACTATATTTATCCTAATACTACTATATAACATTTACCTTACTACTAGCGAAAAGCCAACATTATAATGTGCCTTTATAACACATTGGTGGAGATTACTTTCTTACATCTTGATTGGAGGTCAGGTGTTGTTACGCTGCACCTCCTGTTAACAAGCTGGCCTTCTCTGAATGTCCTGACTAGTAAGGCTATTACAAGGGGGAGGGGAAAGAGGACTATGGGAGGACATATTACCATAACATTACTGTACAGTTTAACATCCACATAATATCTATCCCTTAGTTGTGAGAGCCAAATATTACATTACTCATCTATAACACTGCTGTGATACATTACTCTAAAGCTACACTTCAGTACCAACTAAGATTTTGCTAAGCTAAAGCCATAATGTTTTAGTGTTTGAGGGAAATTACTTACTACTTTACAGGCATCTCTGCATATTCCTGTTCATAGAATAATTTGGGTTGGAAAAGACCTTTGAGAGCATAGAGTCCAACCAAAACTAACACTGCCAAGTCTACCAGTAAACCACATCCCCAAGTTCCACATCTAGACATCTTTTTAATGCCTCTAGGGATGGTGACTTCACCACTTCCCTGGGCAGCCTGTTCCATTGCTTGACAACCCTTTCAGTGAAGAATTTTTTCCTAATATCTAATCTAAACCTCCTGTGGTATAACTTGAGGCTGTTTCCTCTCATACTATCACTTATTACTTGGAAAAAGGGACTGACACCCACCTCACTGAAACTTCCTTTCAGGTAGTCGTAGAGATTGATAAGGTCTCCCCTGAGCCTCATTTTCTCCAGTCTAAACAACCTCAGCTCCTTCAGCTGCTCCTCATAAGACTTGTGTTCCAGATCCTTCACTGTGGGAACCCAGGACATCTCTCTAACCGCCCTGGGTGACCAGAGACCCTGGCAGGGGGCTCAGAGGCCCTTGCATGGAGTGAAAAAACACCTTTGCCTTTGACTTCAGCCCGTGGGAAAAATTACCACCAATGTGTGAAGATTTACAAGTCACAAGAATTTGAGTAGAATGATAGTTAACTTATCACAGGGNCTTGAACACGAATGGATGGACTTCGGCTTTCTTCTTTGGCATCGGGCCCAGAGAAAAAACAGACTCCTGGGGTCGTCTGGCAGCCCCCAGACCCCCAGACTTCACCAGCTTTGTTGCCCTTCTCTGAATACACTCTAACACCTTGTCCCAGTGTGAGACAGATTTGGGAAGAAACTTCCCAAAAGGATGTCTCCTCTAAAAGGCAGATTCCAGCAGCCGCTCCCCCAACGGGCTTGGGAGAAAATCTCCTCAGAGAAAAGTGGAAAAAACTGTTTATTTAACAAGCAGAGTGTTCACAAGCATGAAAAAATGAATAGTATTAAACAATAAAACCTCTTGTTGCTCTGAAGAGATGGTAGGTTCAGAGATCCAGAGTCCAAAAGTCCTTCCTGTAGGTATGGCTCCCTCCAGGGTAGGAGCGGGCTGGGCAGCATCCCAGGAGGGCTTCCCCGCCAGCGTGGTCTTGATTTGTGGATAAAAAACTCCACAACTCGTAAAAGTCATTGTGGCAGTGTGAATGTCTATGTTTTATTATGGTATTAATGTATATTTGGTATGCCCCGGGTCCCCCCCCCTTCCTATCCCCTCTGGTGTCCCTTCCCAGACCCTGGCCCCTCCCCTTTCCCTGCCCCCTCGGACCCCCACTGCATCACCCCTGTTACCCTACACCTGAGATAACCCCATTGGCCCTTGCCCTGTCCCGCCCCGGGGGGTGGCCTCCCAGCCACGAGGATCTCAGTTGGAGCTGGACAACGAAGAGTAAAGGACTCTTTTCCAACTCACTCTGCTTTCTGGTTTCTTATGTGGGAAAGCTGCAGTTTCCAGCAACAAGCTAAGCCCCGCTGAGTGCCTTCCAGAGCAAAGTAAGCTAAAGAGGACCAGGGGAAGGCTGGGAACCAGTGCTGCGGGGTCGGGGTCGCCCAGCAAGCTAGCCAAGGGCAAAAGGGAACCCCAACCCGCACTCCCACAAGTCATGAAGTAGGCACATATCTATTCAGCCCTGGGAGCATGCAGGATCATTTCTCAAAGAACACGCGTGCCCTCCAAGAGTCCAGACCCCCCTTTTCTCCTAACCTGTTGCATATGCATTAAGTTTCCACAATAAGTCTATGCATATTCATTTACTAGTCCCGTTTCACAGCTACAGGCTTTTTTGCGAGCACAGGCTTTTGCGAGCAAATTAACAGACTAAACAAGTTAACACACTTCATCTATGCAAGCAAGCTACAGACTAAATAATTCAAAACAGCAAACTTCACCTAATTTTGAAATGGATTTCTACCCCAAGTTAATTCCTAACCCCATGTCTCAGGCTCCCGGTGTTGGTCTTCTGGACCTGAGCAGAGCTGAACAGTTCCAGAGGAAGAAGCCACAGTCCAGGAAAACTTTTTGTCTTGGCTAATGAACTTGAAGCTAGCTTAGAAGCAAAGGGAAAAGAAAACCAACTCTCCACCTGTCCGCACCGCAGACAACAGCTAAGAGAAAGGGATCCCAGGGGAGGAAGTGAAGCTTCTGCACACACAAACTGTGCACCGAAAAAGCATACCACTTTTTCGCTCTTAAAGGCACAAGATTTATATCTGAACAAAAAGACAGATGATGGAGATACCGGACCATACAGTCACCCCAGGACACACCTCAATGTTCTTCTTGTAGTGATAGGCCCAAAACTGGACACTGTACTTGAGGTGTGGCCTTACCAGTGCCAGCTGCAGGGAGATGATCACTGCCCCGGTCCTGCTGGCCTCACTATTGCTGATACAAGCCAGTATCCCATTGGCCTTCTTGGCCACCTGGGCTCAGTGGCTCATGTTCAGCTGCTGTTGACCAGCACTCCCAGGTCCTTTTGATAATAAAAGGGTTAAATGGATTTTAGGCTAAGAATCGGGGAAGGTGGAATGGGTGAGGCGAGGTGGCCAGGACAACTGAGCAGAGAAGAATGTAGTTCCATTGTCTTAGGTAATTCACGTGTAACTTAGCCTGGAACGGGGGAGGGGGGGCTAGTGTGATTGCTAACCAAGAATCATGAGAGCCGGTCGTCAGGGGAGGAGTAATCAATGTTAGGTAGTTATGGGGCAGATCAAGGGGAGGAATACATTAAACGTAGATCCTATAAAAGCCACAAAACACCTGTAAGATGGTGGACACAAGATTTGGGAGGCTATTCCCCCTGTGTCCCGGGCACCCAATAAAAGCACCTTCACATATAATTGCCTCTGCGTGATTGTATGTGCCATCCTCCGCTAACACTTTTCCTCTGGGCAGTTTTCCAGCCACTCATCCCCCAACCTGTAGCACTGCAGGGGGTTGTTGTGACCCAAGTGCAGGACCTGGCATTTGGCCTTGAACCTCAGCCCATCAATCCAGACTTTCCAGATCCCTCTGTAGACCCTTCTTACCCTCCAGCAGATCAACACTTCTGCCCAACTTGGTGTTGTCTACAAATTTACTGAGGGTGCACTCAATCCCCTCATCTAGGTCATCTGTGCATCCTTGGCATAGGCTATCTCAGGAGAAGGTATTTCAAGGATCCAAAAGGCTATTGGTGGGCTGTCAGTATGGCTGCCTTGGAGATGGAGGAAATGAAACAGTTGTCTACCTTGCCTGGTCTCTCAGAGGATCCTTCTGTTGTGGGGCTGCTGAAGGTCAAAGAACAACAGGTACTGATCATGGCAATATCACACCAACCCAGACTCCCTGAGATCCATGGGTTGATTCATCAAGTGGAGAGCAAAGGAGTGATCAACAGGACCCACTCACTTTATAGCTACATAAGGCCCTTGAGAAAGTTGAATGGAGACTAACACTAGATTATCATGGCCTGAATGAAGTCACATCACTAAGCACTGCTGTACTGGGAATGCTGGAACTTCAGTATGAACTAGAGTCAAAGGCAGCCCAGTAGTGCCACAACTGATATCGCTAATGCATTTTTCTCAATCCCTCTGGCAGCAGAGTGCAGGCCACAGTTTGCTTTCACTTGGAGGTACATCCAGTATGCCTGCAATCAACTGCCCCAGGGGTGGAAATGCAGCCCCATCATCTGCCATGGACTGATCCAGACTACTGAAACAGCGTGAAGCTCCATAACTCCTGTAATACATTGATGATATCATTGTATGGAAATACAGCAGAAGGAGTTTTTAAGAGAAGAAAATAGTCCAAATCCTTCTGAAAACTGGTTTTGTCATAAAACAAGTTAAGATCAAGGGACCTGCACAGGAGATCCAGCTTTCAGGAATAAGATAGCACAGTGGATGTTGTCAGATCCCAATGGATATGATCACCAAAATAACAGCCATGTCCCCACCAAATAATAAGAAAGAAACACTAGCTTTTTTAGGTGTTGTGGGATTTTGGATAATGCACATTCCAAACTGCAGTCTGATTGTAAATCCTATATCAAGTGACCCGGAAGAAGAATGATTTCAAATGGGTCCCTGAGCAGTGACAAGCCTTTGAACAAATCATGCAGGAGATAGTTCATGCTGTAGTCCTTGTACCAGTCTGAACAGAACAAGATGTAAAAAATGGTCTTTATACTGCAGCTGGGGACAATGGCCCCACCTGGAGCCTCTGGCAGAAAGCGTCAGGGGAGACTCAAGGTGGGCCTCTAGGTTTTTGGAGTCTGGGATACAGAGGATCTGAGGCCTGCTATACTCCAAGTGAAAAGGAGATATTGGCAGCTTATGAAGGGGACCAAGCTGCTTTGGAGGGGATTGGTACTGAAGTACAGCTCCTCCTGGCATCCTGGTTATCCATGTTGGGCTGGTTTTATCTCTCTCTCTCTCTTTATTACTATTGGTTTTGCTATTACATTTACTTTGTTTTAATTGTTGGACTGTTCTTGTCTCAAACCATAAGTTTTACTTTTTTTTTCCTGATTCTCCTTCCCATCCCCCTGTTCATGGGCAGGGGGAGCAGGTGGTGCTTGGTTGCTGGCTGGGGTTAAACCACAACAGTCACCAAATCCTACATTTTAAAAATCCATCTTAAAAGTGTAAGGGATTTTAGCTTTGTTTATCAGGTAGATGTTACAGAATATTTGTGATAACTGTATATTTAGCTCTCATTAAAATTTTTGAAAAGACTTTTCATAGTACTCATGCTCCCATCCCATATATACAAGGTAAAATGGAATCTAACAGAAGTATTTGTTTTAATACTGAAGCATAGCTCCTCTTTTTTGCCTCAGTCTTCAATGGCAACCTCTCTTCCCACACCTTTTGAGTGGCTGGACAGCAGGATGGTGATTAGGAGAGAAAAGTCCCTCCCACTGTAAGACAAGATGGGGTTCATGACCACCTGAGGAACATGAATGTACATCAGTCTATGGGACCCAGTGAGAGGCATCCCAGACTCCTGAGGGAATTGGCTGATGTAGTTGTCAAGCCACCCTCCATGATATTTGAAAAGTCATGACAGTCAGGTGAAGTCCCAGTAGACCAGGAAACATTGCCCCCATCTTTAAAGAGAGTAGAAAGGTGGACCCTGGGAACTACCACCTATGGAGTGCCCCTGTTCCTAAGAGGCAGGAATTTGATCTTAATAACTCCTCCCTTGACCCAAACCCTAAACTCCAGCCCTGTGATATCCTATAAAAAGCCCACGACCCTGCCATTGCCTGGTCTTTTCATCTTTGTCCCGCCCCTCCTCCCCAGGGGTAATAAATGGATTCTCGAGCTTTACGAAATGAAGACCCGTCTTGTTTGTTCCCATGCCTGGCACCAGCAGCTGCACCCTCCCTGGACTTGATGCAACACGCTGCTACAACCATCCTGTCAGCCTCACCTTTGTGCCTGAGAAGATAATGGAACAGACCCTCCTGGAAGCTCTGCTGAGGCACCTGGAGGACAGGGAAGTGATTCGGGACAGCCAGCATGGCTTCACCAAGGGCAAGTCCTGCCTGACCAACCCAGTGACTTTCTCTCATGGCGTGACTACATCAGTAGAGAAGGGAAGGGGTACAGATGTAATTTATCCGGACTTCTGTAAAGCTGTTGACACAGTCCCCCACAACATC
>WEZZ01024903.1:16620-28566 GCA_013400585.1 Chloropsis cyanopogon | reverse complement strand
TCTAGCCAGCACACACCTGCAGATGAAAAGCCTGTACAGGGTGTGTTCCCATTCTCTATAAGTCACTGGGATCACACAGCAGGTCTAGGGTTGGGACATGGTCTCTGGAGGAAAGGCAACACACTGACCATCCATTTTGCTCTATGTTCTTTGTCTATTGAACCAGTTTTGCCTAAACTGATGGCAATGTCTGTATCTTTCTGTTTGATCTTCAGAGGTTCATGGGCACCTGAGAAGTGTTCAAGATTTCTTACTCATATGCCATGTTTTGAAGTATATGATAATAAACTTGCTGATGTCCTTGTGGAGAGAGCTGAAGCACAGACCATTAGGAGTATTGGAGTCCTCAAAAACTGACCTGATCCTATAATATTGATTGCTCTCTGGCTGAAGTCAGACTGGAGGATGGTTGCCATTCTTCATGGGCACTCACTACTTCACAGGACTGTGCTCTTTAACTCCACTGATTATAAATGAAAAGGATGAGTGGCAGTGTCTTGTTTCTTTGTCACTAACATCCTATATGTTTACACTGTTGTTTATAGCTCCTCATTTCTTTGTCCTATAGTAACGCTCCTGAGCTGCTGATCTCCTTGTATAAAAGCTAATCAGTACAGAAGTATTACTGATACCTAACCCCTTCCCTGAGCTTATGGAGGAAGAAGGAATTCAGCTCCTGAAAGCTGTAAAATAAAGAGCAGGACTACAGCACTGACCAAGAGCAAACCTCTTTTTAATTTACTTACCAGACTAAGTTGATTCCTGCTAAGGAAGTTACTGTAAAAGATTCCTCTTTCACTCAAATTCTTGGACGAGGCTGGTGACCAAAACTGTGTGTTATATCTGGAAATTCATGCTGAGAGGGAAGAAATAGAATGCAATTTGCACACAAATACAAGACCCAAACAGCATACTTATGATAAAAAGTACATCAAGGAGGAATCCAAAGGGCTCAATTTTTAGAAAGGCTTAATCCACTTACAGCAAAGAGGACATGATTGCAGGCATTGCCGTTTGCACTCTCAACTTTTCCATCCTTATTTGCAGCAAAAATTATTCCTTACAACTATTCCAGTTGTAAGGAAAACACTATGTGTGTTTCTAATGGTTTGTACATAATTCAAAAATCAATCACTTTTATAATATCCTCTTTATTTTTTTTAATAACAGGCATGTTTGTGGTCAATGGAAGAGTAATGAACTATAATTTGACCATGGTGCTCTTTGCTTCTACTTTAGCCACAATTTAAAATCCCATCTATTTTAGACTTGGGCATTAAAGGTAATCTCATGAGTAGAGATAGGCACTACATAAAAATAGAAACTTATGTTGTAAGATGTTTAACGTAACCATTTAAAAGCCATATTAATCTGAGTTGTGGTCATGAGCAAGACTTTGAACCTGAGAGATAGAAATGTGAACAGACAAAAAGGGACACTTACTGTCTAACAACATGGGCTCCCAAGAATCCTTACCAGATGCCCCTGCACAGATGCACCATTATTACAGCAAATTTATGAGAGAATGTCCATCTGGGCTGCTTAGTCTGCATGAATTCAAGAAACTTTTGGATCTTCAAGGGCTCGATCCACAGGGAGACCTATACATTAAACGAGTGTTTGATATCTTTGATCTGAACCAGGTAAACCTTCTTTTCTTTTTTTTTTTTAATCTCATACTATTGCTTTGTTTGTGAGTTGTAGCCTGCAGGCTCTTCTTTGTGCTATCCTCCCAAAACTGCTCTTGTGGACGGGTTTGCCATTAAGGTGCACTAGAGGTGAAGAAGTGAGACTGTGCTTTGAGGGTTTGGATTAGGACTTTTGTTAGTACTTTCTGGGGACACTTAAAAAAATGTCAGAAAATAATTCTTAAAAAGAGAGGTAATTTCCAGTTCACTGGTTATTTTTCTATTCATTGCTTATCCTGTGCTTGTATATAATAATATGAAAACATTGGTGTGCTCAAAGTTAGTAAGTTCTTACAACAATGTTAGACAAAGGGGAAATATGGTCCGCACTTAAACACACTTAAACAGTGTATATAAATGGATTTAAACTGATTTTCTCAGAGTACTATATTGAACATGTGGCAGAGGGGAAAACAACTCAGATGAGGAGTTCACACTCAGTGTACAAGTCACAAGACCAAATACTACTGAATGAAGATGTCAAGCAGTTTCTCCAGGCTATACTCCTAATTTACTCTCTTTTCTACTGTAATAACTGCTTATGATTGCAATCAGCTTTTTCTGAAATGTAGCATAGACAAGATATAGTTTCCTTAGTAGTAGAGACAAGGCTGAAGACATGCTCATCTGGTACTTCTGTATAGCACCCTTTTCTAGGTCTGTCTTGAGCACTGCCTCATGTTTGTAAGGTCCTGGAGCTGGCCACCTTGAGCCCTCCACTCATTGTGATGCTGAGTGGCCTGGGGCACATGCTCTGCATTACTGTGAAACCTTCATATTTGTTGAGACCTTCAGATTCTGAATTAACGTAAAAGTGAGGAGAGTGGAATCAAAGCAGGTTAGACAAAGAGCATTTGCTCACTTTTTGCTGTGGCAGTGGCCAAAGACACTTAAAACAAAATAGGAATCATCTGCTGATTGTTGCTACTCTACCTGGTGTTACAGAGTTGTGTCACTCTGCTCTGCATCTGTCATCACTTGTCCATGAAGTGGTTAAGCTGCCAGACATTAAAACAACTGCTTTTATGAGAAGCAGAGGACAGATGCTTGGGGGGGACTTAATACACATTTTAAATGTAGATGGGAGGTATGTATGGCATCAAAAACAGTGAGGCATGAAGAGCTGCACCAGGACTGTCAGCTGGAGAACACACTGCCTTTTCAGCACGGCTTTCAGGATCGCTGTCCTGAAACATCTCAGCTGCCTCATCTGTGTGACTGAACTCCCTCTTTTACTGCAAACTTTCTTGCTGCATCTTTCTGAACTTTTGTCTTCATCCTCGTCTTCCTCAGATGTGCTAAGATCAATACAGGCTAAAGAATGGGGTAACAACCAGGGTAACAACCAGGAATTCAGTCTCACAGAAAAACTGGTTCATCACCCATCCTATTGCTGACCATCACAACTTTCAGGAGCACATCCTTGGGGCACTGTGGGGCATGGCTGTATAGTCAGCACAGGAGAAAACATTTCCCCCTACTGTCTTCTCCCTTGTCCGTATTTTATAATTCTTGGGGTCACATTTACCAGACCAGTAAGGGGTGGCCTATTTGATTACACAAACTGGGTGGATTGGAATGCAGTCCCTTCACCAGAGAAGGTCATGTGTGTCCAGATGGTGTTTTAGTGTAGCACCTCTAACAGTCCCTAGAGATATCCTTATTTTTCAGGTGTTTCCTAACTAGTTTTACTAAAAATTTCAGCTTTCCATGTAATGTGGAATTGAACTGTGGTTACAGCAAGGACATCCCAACTTGTAGGTCAGTTTCCAAGCTAAAAGAAAAATAAGGAAATAAACCCCCAGAAAACAGAGTAGAAAAATAGGTATTAAATAATAGAGAGCTGGGAATCAAGCTAGAGTGCAGCAAAGCTCAGAAATCTATGCTGATCAATAGCCTGTGAGCATTTGTAAAGGCATGTTAGATATTGAGAGGATCAACCTTGCTAGGGAAGGATGTCAGGCAAATGAAACTAAAGCTGGCATATTTGAGACCAACAGATATTTTTATTCAGAAAAAATGGAAAGAAGCAATTTGAGATGCAAGATGCAAGATTTATATCCTGTGCCCATGGCAACTTTACAGAGCTTTACAGATTTGCTGTATTTTCATATTTATTCAGTATAATGAATGTATTCTTTTTATTTTCTAGCATTGTTAAAAGCAACATGTTTTCATAAATTTAATTTTTCTTTTTTATTTGTTACCATGATGAATGGTCACTATTTAAGGAATACTTTTAGAAACAAGAAGCATCGATCAAAGGCTTTTCAAATACATGGCTGTGATGTTTTTTATGTGATCAAGCTGAGAATAAAGTGGCAACAGCCAGCTTCTTAGGGTGGGAAGAAAGGAAGGTTGTATATTGTTGATGAGGTAAAATAAGAGGATCTCGTTATTCCATATACTCACTTTTGTCCTATAACCTTTCTACAGATTTTTCTCTGCCCCAGGATTTTGGGCAAAAATGTAGGATTTGATCCTGAAAAGTTTTTAGTTAAGTACAGATGTGTGAAGAGTGGTCAATGGATGGCTGACTGGGGGTATCACACTGTGGGCTCTGAAATGGCAGCTAGTATTGTACAAATAAGGGGTCAGTGACTTTATGTAGAGCCTCAGGCACTGTGCTGTAGTAAACAGATGAGAATCTTTCATCTCCAAGCCACAGAAGTTAGTGGACGTAAGTGCACAAAATAATGCACAAATTCTGAAATAATTTGGTCTTTTTTGCTTGCATTCAGTTCCTTCAGTACTTTAACAGCTTCTGAGGTATGAAGATCAAAATTTTGCTTCGTTTTCTGCCACATTCTTTTCTGGTTTTTGCATCCTAATCAAGGGGTCACTATCCCAGTGACTGGTGGAGTATAAACTTCTTGATAGAAATTATTTCCTTGGTCTTAAAAGTATCCTTCATATAAAAGTGCTGTTATAATTAAACGGTTGGCAAACTTGAACCTTCTGCCATGCTTCCCCCAGCTGACTTTTTATAGATATATGACCTGATTTTTTCCTGTTCTAATCATGGTTTAATAGTGGACTTTTACAGTTTAAAATTGTTATGATTTCTATTGCTGAAGCTCGTAAAAATCATATTGTTTAGGGAATAGTTTACAGTTGATCTAAATCTAGAGAAGCCCGTTATGGAAAACTTGAGTCATTTAATACAGTCTTCTCAGCATAAAATACATCTTTCACATGTAGGCTTCCATTTTCTCAAAATAGGAATCTGCTCAGAAAGCTCTGCTAAAGAGTTAGCCCTGTGATTAATCTAAAATTCCAATTATAGCAGCCTAATGCCTTGAGTTAATCTGAGGATATCCATGTTTGGAGGTATTTAACATAGAACAGGATGGTAAAACACTTGAAAGGTGCATAGATTTTCTCCTCTGTGTTTCATGTGTGCCCAGTTTAAAACCTCTAGCATGTAAGATATGAAATATTAACCTCACAGGCTGCCAGTGGGACTGTGGGATATAATTACGGTCGTGAATTTCACCTGCTGTCCTTAATCTTAATCTCAGGATCATGGGTTTNCCAGGCTTGGCCCGGTGGGCCACAGGTGTGAGCTGCCGGTGCTCTGCTGGGTGTTCAGTCCAGAGCAGGTTTGAACAAGTCCAAAGAAAAAGAGGAACCACAGTCCAGGGAACTTCTCCGCCTCAGCTAGCCAAAAACTAATTAAAAGCAAAGGAGAACTCTGTCCCACTGTCTGTCTGTCTGCAGATAACACAGTCCAGGAGCAGGCATGTGGAGGAGTGAGTGCAGTTTTCTGATAACAAACTGCACGCTTCTTCTGCCCTTCACTCTCAGAGTCAGTCTTAAAGGTGGAAACCTTATTTCTGGGCTAAACAGATGAATGGGGACACAAACATCATAAATTCACCCCGGGACAACTTCTCATCAGCTTTGTTGCTTCCAGCTGAAGCCTGTTACGTGTGAGGTTAGTGACAAAGGCTGTGTCTGAAAACCTTTCTTGTCAGGAACATACTAAATAAGCACTAACCCTTTCTAGTGTGCAGACCACCAGTGGTTTCAGAACTAAATGACCCTATACACCAGGAACACAGATGTCTTTTTAATTTTTTAAGTTTCTTAAAAACAGGGACTATCATATGAAGGTTTTTCAGCCATTCCTTGTCCTTTGTGGGATGTTTTGCTAATAATTAAACATACAAACAAGCAAACAAATAAATATGCTAGTGAAGTTTGAAAGCTGTTCTTCATCATTCTTAACAGCACTGAAAAGTAAAGGTGCTGAACATTCAGAACTGTAACTGCAAAATTCACTTTCCTTGAGATTATCACAAGGAGTGCAGAAGGTAGCATTTCAGCAAACATTTTATTGATGACTCATAATTAATACTTGTAAGCATTATTTATATAATGACATTGGCAGGATAATAAATGGTAGGTTTATCTTTTGCCACAGCTTTCCAAAGAAAACTTTCAAAAATAATGTGTTTATTAAAATACAAGTGCAACCAAATTAATTTTTTAAAGGATTTCCTTTCTTGGATTTGAAGAGTCCCTTCTTCAGGAAAAAATATCTCAGTCTTCTTCGCCCTTTAGCCATTTGTAATACAAAAAGGACAAATCTGCAAGCACATAAAAACACATTTAGTTCTTCCTACTTTTTTTCCTTCCCATGCTTCTCAGTCCACTCATAACTGGTAGTCCTCATTCATGCATCCTAATGATGAATTTTACAGTGGAAACAGTTATGCTCACCTATAATATCTCAGGGGTTGCCAAGTATATTGATGTATATTTGGGTTTCAGTGAGAATATATATCATATTTCAGTGCTATTATAGCTGTCAAAATGAGGTTTCACCGATGTTAAAGGAGAAAACATATCTAGAAAAATAATGCGTGGTGTATCCATAATACATTGAAAGTGTTATATGCTCTTAGGCAGAAATAAGGAAAAATCCTGCAGTCACTGCTGCTACTATTCAACACTTATTCTGAAATATCTTCTTTCTTTAAATCAGAAACCCTGATCACTGACATTCATTTCCCATTAGCTTGCAAATAGGTTTTGCCACCACTAAAAATAAAAATTGAACACAGTGATTGATTGATTGATTGATTGATTGAGTTCTTATGACCTCTGAAGGACAAAATTTGCATAGTGATTTAACATGTGAAGCAATGGAACTGAAAATGGGATGCTGCTGTTGTAGTTCTCTTACTGCTTCTTTTGGCATTAATTGAAACTATCTACAGGAATAAGTGTCTGTTGCTCTGTAAAAAATTTTGATTTTAAAAGGTAGGTTTACTGTGAAGAGTGAAGAAGATTAATAGGTATGTGGCACTGAAGAAAAATTATGCAAGTTCAAGGATTTTCTGTAAAAATTTATAAAGCATTGGACAGAACACATCAGAGAACACTATTTTATGCTACTTCTTATGCAGAGATAAAGCTGGTAGATGCACTAAAATGGACACTCCACAGCAGTTTTAGAAATCTTTAGATAAGGAGCCACCATCTGATGTCAATCTTTAATCATTTTTCTACTCTGTGTTTTTCGTTTAAAATGTAAAGTAGTTCTCTGATAGAGTTCATCTGACATCATTATGCAGATTAGAATGATAAAAAAAGAATTTAAAATTAATCCATTTAAAATATAAAGAGGAAAGTTATAAAAGGATGTTTGATGTAGAACAGATAATAAGAAATGCAAAAATATGTTACTTCAATAGAACTTCACTGTGTGTAGGGATGACTACATAGCAATGTAAACTAAGTCTCAAGTTAAATCTTTTTTTTCGATTCTCCTTTTTTTTTTTCCTGAAGAACAACTGTTTTCCTTCACTCCTTATACTTTGAACAAAGCTAAGAAGTGTTGGGAGGCAGACCACCTTCCCTTTTTTTCTCATCCTAGCTCCTTCCCCACTGTCCTGCTGTGTCTTTACAATTCAAATTATCATGTAGTCTTTTCAGCATCTGATTTTGTGTTCTGGATATAAATAGATGTTATCTTCTTTTGGTTATAGGGACATGAATGTGGTTAGCCAAGTACAACATCTTCAGTATTGTAGTAGAAAGAAATGAGAGTCATTTGTCCAAGAAATTCTCTATTAAAGCAGTGGTTGCACCTCACATTCCATGAAAAGCCTATAAATATCCACAGAAAGATGTCATAATTTCCAGAGGTCTTTTGCTGCTTATTGTAATTTATTTTTCATTTGGCTTTCAGTTTTTCCTTCTACTATTTCCACCTTAAGAACTGTGAGTGAGAGGAATGTTATTTTTGTCTCTATGAAGCATCTAGTCTAGAAATTTTAGTGAAGATATTATTTTGTTAAAGACTGCAGGGCCCAACTAGGCACTTGTTACTTAGCACGATGTGTTAGCTGCCTTCCACGTGATCACAGAAGGTATGAAGAGCTCTTAAAGGATGGAAAATATGGATGCTAGAGAGCAATGCTTCAAAAACTACCTGGAACCTAAATCTTAAGCATTTCCACTTCTTGTGGGATTAACTATAATGGCTCAGGACAACTTTGCTAACTGTCCTTTCCTGGAAAATATAATTTTCAGTTGGGCTTCCTTTCCCAGACTGTCTTGCTCTGCTGTGTCCTCAGAACTGGGAATAGCAGCTGTGATATGAATTGTCAGGCTGCCTAAGGAGCCACTTAGCCCCTTTGTTACATCCTTGCATGTTTGCAGGCATTACCAAAACGGACACAATAAAATTGGGTGCGATTGTTGATAAAAAATAAGGATGATAATCAGCAAAATATTTTCCCAAACTTTCCTGAACTACTTTCCTCTTTTGTGTCATAAGTGTCTGAATAACTGAGCAAACAGAAGTTCAGCAACACACATAACTTTAGGAATGTCTTCAGCCTGAAATGACTCCTTGGACACTTTCCTTAGCCTACTCTAATCAACCAGCTTAGCCAAATCAACAAGATTGCAGCAGCAACATCTGCATTACACTATAGGGCCAAGAACCACATAAACTGATATTGCATTCAGGCAGGATGTTTTACATTATTCCTTTTCCATGGTTCTTGTATTGGCCCAGCACTTCTACTTCGCCCAGAGAAGTCTAACTCTTGCTTTTTCTGATTTTGAAGACTTTGTTGTGAGTACAAATGTCTCCACAACGAGAAAAGCCTAGAAAGCTTATTTTTGTTATGACAGTCATTGCTATCACATTGTAGTCAGCAATAAAATCCTGTATGTCAAAAAATTAATCAGTTTCTAAACCAAGGGCTAGAAGAAAACAAGGCTCTAGATATGTCTTGGACAGAAAGAATTATTCTGTCAGAAGTAACAAAAATCTACAGCTCTTACTTCCTGATATATTTGGACTTTTTGAAGGTGACATGTAACAATCCTGTTCCCATTACTGTCAGACACAATCCAACAAAAGCAAAAAAAACCAACAAAGTCAAATCATTTGCTTCTCCTTAATTTGGAGTAATGTTGCATTAAATTATCTCAAATGTAAAGTAACTAGCCTGATTACTGTAAATGAGGAGGTTAAATTACGCTTTGCTATGTTAAAGGCAGTCTAGCTACCTAATTTTTCTCAGTATGTTTAAGTGCCTTTGAAAGGTGCTGTGCCCTGATGAAGAATTCCATGTTCCATGAATATTTCACCAGTTTGCAAATACTACTCTATTTATTTACAGACTATACTAAAGAATGCCTTTATTCTCCTTCCAAACTGCCTCCCAAAATTTTTACATTCAATTTTATATATTGGTTCCAAAAACAAAAAAAAAAAAGAAAAAAAAAAGATTCTGTTATAAGTACTTCACACAGTTATTGGGGCACTTTCATAATCTTAGTTTTGTTTTCTAGTGGTTTGTCACAGGACACACTGCTGTGATAGTACAAACTTATGCTAGAACAATGTGTCATTACCAGCTAATAGTCTACATTATCATTAAAATCATCACTTGCTTAATGCAAGTACAGTTGAATTCTTGACTACAGGATTTAACGTTATGAGTTTTGAGTTATGATCTAAAAGTTTTAGACCAGAGGTAGTTCATCAGTAGTGACACAGCACCATCAAGCATGGGAGGCCAATGCTTTACATGGGACATTAAAGAAATGCCTGTCTCAGATCTCTATCTCTGCATTGCAGAATTCAGTGGCCTTCTTTGTTCTGTTCTTAAAAAAAAGGTTTTGTTTTTGTTTTTGCTTTTGTTTTGTTTTTTGCATTTCCAAAAGGGTAATCTGAATTTCCAATAAATGTTTCTCTTCAAAAAATAAATTTTAAAATATGCAAGTAGGTAAGTGTTACAGATTAGTACTCCAGTTGAATTTTCCTTTCATCACACAGCCTTGATACATAGCTGGTCTGGATTAGGTTAGGGTTTCTTTGAAATGTTCATTTAAGTGCAAACAAATTAGCATGTATTCTGCAGCTGTCACTGAGCTTAAGAAGCTTTGGAGCATACCATTATCAGGTAATACTGTAATCTTGTCACATTATGTGAATAGGCAGTGGAGATTAACTTTGGACAATTAATCATAATTATTTTTAAGTATTACTTGTTAAATTTTTATGAAAATAAAGGGGAAATTAATTTTCATATTAAACAGTTCATGAAGGTGCTTCTATTACTTAAAGAAATTTGAAGATTTCTTTTAAGGCATAACTATCTTTTTTTCTATTTATTTATATACTAAGAATAAACCAGTTAATATAGTAAGAGTCCACTATAATAACACAAGTAAGAGTCTACTATAATAATACGAGTATTTTAGGCAATGATAGCATATGCATGTAACTTTTAGGAGCTGTCTTTCCTACATCCCTTGAGATTCACAGAGCATTACATAGAAGCACCCAATTCTGCCCAATAGAATATCTTTGCCGCTAGAAAATCTGTATGTCTTCAATGTACTTTTGATGGGGGTGAGAATTTTTTTTTTTTTTTTGTTTCTTTCTCTCTCGGAATTTTGTCCCATCTGTTGCTGAGAGACACTAACGACTGGTACCTTGTAGGTGTAAAAGAAGGGATTACAAGTGACCTCGCCCCTGATAAATCATAGTTGTACCAATTGCCAAGGAAGAGCAGCCTTGACCTTAATGGGTCGCAGCTGTGACTAATAAAGATCAGTGTGATAAAAGGGGTGGGTTGCCTGATCAGGGGAACCTTGAGGGCATAAAGGAAGAAAACCTTGAGGATGTAGAGGAGCCCTGAGGAAGAAGTAATGCTCCAGAAACACAAGGAAGAATGAAACAAGGAAGAGAGTGCTATTGCAAAAGATCTGTGAGGTCAGTCTGGGTCTGACAGAGTTGGAGCCTGCAGTCATAATCAAGCTAGGTAAAAGCCTGCAGTCAGAGGCAGCAAGGAAATACTTGCAGTCATATTCCAGCAGGAATAGCCGGCAGTCAGAGTCTGTCAGAGAAGCCAACAGTAGGAACTTGCTGTAGTCAGAGTCAGGATGGCTAAGCTCTAAAGAAGAATGAACTGGGACTCTTTTCACACTGTTAAATGAGAGTCTGTGTCTTGGCCCGTTTCTACCCCTAATGAAAGGTTTGCTGCAACAGAGAGACAAGATAAATGGCCAAGGTGGAGGAATTCATGGAAGGGATGGACAGCGCAGTAATGATCCAGACAAGGTCAGGTGCACAAGGCAGATGTTGTGAGCCCTGGAAAAGCTAGGGCCATCTCAATACACCACTGTCATTGCAACGACCGATGCCATGGACAACTGAGAGACAGTGGGTTCCACTGCCAACAGGCTCAGGTATTATGAGAGTACGGTCAATGACCTGATGCAGGCTCATGTCTCTGCTTTGATTTAAAAGGACCTTAAAGGGGAGATTAGGGAGGTGAGGAAGAACAGTGTCGCATCAATATGAGTCACAGTCCCCAGCATCAGAGCCTGATATGCCCCAGCTAGGGAGAGGAGGTACTCCCCACGAGCTGAGCTGTGGTTTTTCCTGTGTGACCATGGGGAAGACATGGGAAGGTGGGATGGGAAACCTGCCTCTGTCCTTGCAGCACAGGTATGTGAATTTGAAGAGGAACACACTAACTGAGGGAGTTCCACTAAAGTGAAGGCAGCCTCAGCCTCCCATGACCAAGCTGCCAGGTATAACATCAAGGGAGGATGATCTGTTGGATCCCCTTGAAGGAACCCCTTGTATGTATGCCCAGGAAGAAAATTATAACCGGGGCTAAAGGGACAATGCCTCTAGGCAGGAAGAGGCACGGGAAAACTGGATCTTCTGGACAGTGTGGATCCGATGGCCTGGCACATCAGAGCCACAAAGATACAA
>WEZZ01024900.1:39688-53439 GCA_013400585.1 Chloropsis cyanopogon | reverse complement strand
CATGCAATATTTTTATGCATCCCTCACTCTTCCCTCCCCGAGTGTCAGAGGCAGCCCCTGCACCCTCAATTCCTCTGTAATGGCACAGCTCGTTTACTCTTTGCATTATTACAGCTCCTGTCACATTTGGGAAGGAAGATTTAAAAGTTCTCATGTTACCCTGTCCCTTTCTCACAGAACGTGAACTGCAGCTCAATACACCTTTGAAAATCAGGGACAGACAGAAGGCAAAAAAATCTAAGAAATAGTAACTTTTATATAGAAACTACTATCTTAAACTTGATGGCAATTACAGTGACTTATTAGATAGTGGTGGTATGTGGTTTAGGAGATAGAAATGTAATGTGTGTTGGCAACCATTAAATTTTGCTTCTTCTAGTGCTTGGCTGCATGAAAATATCAATAAATTGAACCAGCATATACTGGGGTAAGTGCTTTATTGCATGCTGAGAGACTGGTATCTCTGTAAATAAACCAGCACACTCATAGCAATAAAACTGTCTACTTCAAATAAATCCTAGATGAATGATAACATATAGTGTTTCTGAATGCTTTTCTTGAAATTAAAATTATATTCTGATTAGGACAGTAGCCAAGCCTTGTTTACTATGACCTCTTCTGATTCAGGTAGGAGTTATATTTCTCTTTCAGTAGCAAGCAAGAAGCTTGGAATTTTTGAGTTCCTGACAATAATTTCCAGTACCTATTCAGAAAAACTTAATGCTTTCCTTTTTTTCCCTATTTTTAAATTACGTAGCTGAAAGATCATAAACCTTATATATCCTCAAAACACTCTTGTCAGAAAAATGAGAAAAGAGCTGCTCCTAGCTGAGACATGAATGCAGAGAAGATTAATTTTAAATTTGAATATTTCAATTTTCAGGTTATTTGGATGATCTGCTTTCATAGAATAAAATCTCTCTTTGCAGTTTGCTCAATCAATAAAAGACAAGCACTTTTCTTCAATATCTGCAATCTTAAAAGACCAGTAATCATCAAAGACAAAAGACATCTGGGATATTTACTCTTTACAATTGCACTCCAATTCAAGTGTATTTTTATGTTTTTCTTTTCTACAGAAATGACATCAAAAGTTTCAGTCATTATCTAAAAGAGGAAAATGTGTTCTTTTTCTCCCGATTTAAAAACTTCCCACTGTTCGGCATCCTGCAAAGTAGTATTATTGAAGTGATAAATTAGATTTTATTGCTTACTGAGCAACGATTGGACTTCTGCTAATCATATCTAATGAAGCAAATCATGTTAGCAGTGGGTTGCAAGCAAATCAATGCCAGTAATTTTATTTTAAGGAACTCTCTTTATAAATTAGATAAAGGAAATGAAAAAATATTATTGCTTGATAAAATGTAAAGGATTGGAAAGAATATGACATTTTCCAAGTATGGGGCATGAAAATACTTTTTTTCTAGCACCAAATTCCCACTGGGTTTATGTTTCTACTACAAAACAGTAAATGTTTGTAGAAGAACAGAGAATGCTTTCTTTCCTTTTGTTAGAGGAACCTGTGTGGAGACAGGAGACTTCCCTGTGTATTGTTATTAGATGATGACATTTCATTTTCTGTCTCAATTAACACCTCAGACTCAAGCATGCTCAGGATCACTTGCTAGTTAATAATATTTTAGATAAGGTGAACAAAGTCCCAACACAAATAATTGCAACGATGAAATACTGTCCTTGGAGACACTTCTGACGATGGAATGGAGTGCTGATCTGTAGTGGCTGCAGTTTTTAAATTTCATTGCACATATGGTCTTGTATTTCTCCCCTCCCTGTTGAATACAGACCCTAGATCCCTGTTGAATCTGGACCCCAGACCCACATAGATGCGCCCTGTGGGTCCTGGTCCTCTTGCATTCCAAACCACCAGTAATCACCACTTTCTTCCTTACTTCCCTCATCTTTCTCTCCTGAAGCTTTTATTAGTCCACTTTTCCTATAACCATACTCTCTCTGTAATGTGCCTAATCTAGCTTCTGTGTGCAGCTGCACAATTTCCATCAGACAGAAAACTCCAGGAGATGATGGCAATAATGTTAAATGTTTACCTTGGTGAACTAGATGTCATGAAAGTAGCTCTGTGCCTGACACAAAAACTAGCATGGATTTAATAAGAAACTACATTAATTTTCCTATAAAAGAGGATGTTGAAAGGCACCATCTGGAAAAATTAATAAGAGGCAGCACTGTGGAAGACTGCAAGCACCTTTTCTTTCTGGGCTTGAATTTATTTATTATGTAATGGGGTTTTTGTTTGGTTGTTGTTGCTGTTATTGTTTTGTCACCTCTCCAGTGAAAAATTTTCCTGAAAGCATCTAGCTCCTCAAACCGGGAATGGGAATGAGAGCTGCTCTTCTTCACGTCTGGGTTTCAGGAAGTTATCTGTATAGTTGGTTGAGGGAAGGGTTTGGGTCTTTACCTGCCATAAACTCAGCATCCAAAATTTAACTCAAACAATGCTGTGCTACCCAAAACACCACTGTTGGTGTTTTATGTAGGCATGGATCATGGTTAAAGACAGGCACCAGCCAAATCCTTTTGTCATATGACTCTTTGAGAACTTCACAGAATGATCCTATGGTGAGTGATTTGCTTCTTTAAATACAAAATTTGTTGTCACTTTAACATCAGTATGAAGGAAATATTTGATGAGAATCAGTATGGAGGTGATGTAACTAAGGAGACTGCTTACTTTTAGTTTTCTAAAACTTTTATTGATCTTCTTTGTAACCTGAGAGTTTTTTCCTGCTTTCAATGTTTTTTAAATCTCAGAGATTCTGAAAGTGAATTTAGGAGACCTTTGAAAGAATTCTGGAAAACCTTGGAGAGTCTTTTGAAGAACTCCATCCTATTATTTTGCACAGTATCTTACATAAAAGAGGTCTGTGCAGTGCATAATAGAGTCAGCTCTCCTAAATGTCTCCTTAGGAAAACAGTAGATTTCAGTCTTCCTGTTTCAGACTGACCTTCCCCACTTCCACTTTTTGAGTCTACTTGTATAGAAGTTACACCTGAGGACACACACTTCTGAATTGTTGTTGAGAAGGAACACAGGACTCCCCTCTTAGGCTCCCCCTGCACCCAAAGCCCTGCATTTCATGGCCTATTCACTCCTTCTTACCTTGGTTTTACGTCTCTTATTTGGAGCTTGGCAGAAGGCACTGATACCCTGGCAATGAGCTGACATCCAGCCCAGGGTGCTTGGGTTCTTATTTTATGGTACTGGCTGATGTCTCTGGTTCTGTAGGAGGGTATTGGAGCATCTCCTTGCTGCTGCATTAAGCTGCTCAGTTCAAATTAAAACAATTGCTGCTGTAGGTCTACTTCACTTTTCCTTAAATTACTCTGAAGCTAATCTAATTTCATGGACTTTCACTGACTTGTCAAATTCCACCTGCAAAACCAGAAGCTTTTCTAAAAAAAAAAAACCTTTATGAAGCAAAAATTTGACATGACAAAACAGCTCAGACAATGTTATAAGAAGTGGAACAGGACACATGAAAGGCTGCTACTTCTGTATATTAATTTCTCTGTTCTGTCAGTCTGCTAAAAACAACACAGTAATAACAGTCTTCTTGGTACAGTAATAAAGCCTACTCTGCTTAGTGCATCTACGCTTTTTTCAGAGGGAAAATGTCATGGTTTAGGAAGGGTATTTCCTAATTTAATAATCTCACTACAAAGAAATCTTCAAGCTGCTCCCAGGAGACACAAAAGGCAGAGATCAGGTTAAGAACAATTTACTGGAAAAAGCAATGAGCTAAGGAAAAAAACAGTAACAGCAACAATATCAATAACAAAAGTGTACAAAGAGAGGGTTATTCATATGCAAATTGCTGATCAAACCTGGAACAATGTTGGACAGACCCTACATCAGTCATGCTTGTTGCCCTGACCAGAAAGGGTCTTCCTCCTGAAGTGAGAGGCAGTCCCTTCCCCCTGCCCCTGGTCTGCCTCAGCCCTGATCCTCCGACGCTGCAGAGCTGACTGAACTTTCAGTGTAGCTGAAAAAGAGAGGTCTAAACCCTTCACCTGGACTCATTTAATAGCCATCTGGAGATCTTTCCAAGAAGGTGATTCATCTCATTTGCTCAGAGAACTGTCCCTGAAAGGACCTATCTCTTTCCATCCACCACAAAGCAATCTTTGGCAATTAGCTGCAACTGCTCACAGCCCTCTTAGAGACATAAGTTTTGGAGAGCTAATGGAGAAAGCTCCTGCTTAGAAGGGAAGACATTGGCCACATAGAAAGCATTATCCTCACCTCCATTTTAGAGATGGACAGGTTAGGCAAAGAGGCTGCTAGTTGCTTACTCAGTGCTCTGTAGTCAGTTTATGGCAGTAATAGGTGCCCCATGAAATTCTGTACATTGACCATTAAATAAGCTATTAAGATGGCCATGCATCTAAGTTTATATAACAGTATGACATGAGTGACTGTGGATTGTTTTTAACACATTTATAACTTCACTGATTGAGTTAATAGCTCAGATTTCAGGTCCTAATAAAACTGGCACACAATATTTGGGAAATGATCTCCAGATTGCTGTTATTTTTCCTACTGATGCTTAAACAATTTTGATAGATTGATAAGTAGTTTTGAAAATGGTCAAACTGCATCTGACTTCAGCATTTGGACATAATGACTTGACTGCAACAGATGTCATGTTTATGTCAGAATGATGCATGAGTCACACTATTCTGCCATGTTAAAAGAAACACTTGTTATTTTTAGAATTTGGCTTATAAACAAGCCACATTTCCATTTGCTGCCCAAGGGTGAAAGAGTAGCTGTCACTTTACTGATTGCACATACACCACCATATGTCTGAACCCCGAACTCCTGCAAAGTTTGGTGGAAAAATCAAATGCAAAGTGAAACTTTCTTTCTCTCTCTGTGTCTTTGTCTTTTCAAGCATGAAATCTTTAGGGCATTATTTTCATGGTTGATCTCATTGTTTCCCTCAACAGAGTGCAAGAATCAGTCAATGATTATAAGGCTGTCTTATGTGGTTATTTATAGTGGTTTTAAAAGTGACCAGCCTTTTCAGGGATTTGTACTCTTGACCCACAAGACAACAGCATTTTTTGGAACTGAAATTCTAAGGTTACCTAATTCTGTATCACCACTGCTGACAAATTTCTGAAATTGTGCCTTCTAGATGTATTTTTGTGACCATAATATCCCTCGTTTTCTCCTTGTCTTTTAAAACATAAAAAGCATGTCTTTGTATGAGAACTCCCTGTCCTTTGCTATTGTTTTTGTCTCACTGAGAAAAAAATTAAAATAAGAAAGACATTTAAATTATACAGTCATTTTCAAGAAAAGAGGGTTTTCATTGTTTGGCAAGGAACTAAGATGGGAAGAATGTTGTACTGTGTTTTGGAAAGCACAAACATTTCTTTTGTGTCCTGTTTTTTTACACTATTTCACTACCTTCAGATATTTTTCCATTTAATATAGTCCCTGTAATCATTGTTTATCTAGGCTGAACATCCTGGTCTAAGCTAATTCTTGGTACAACTCTGGTGTTTCTCTCTAATGGCAGCAGGGATGACATTATCCCAACTTTCTGTTCTTGTTTTACCACAAGGCAGAAGCTATTGTGACCAAGATGCAACAATATGAAAAAATCAGCTCCTCAGGAGATTCTTCACAGAAAATGAGACTTGATGGACTGACTGAGATAACCCAGACTCTATTCTAGACAATACATTAGAGACCCAGCACCATAATCGCAATTGGGAATGAAAAAGAGGAGGGTGAGGCATAAAATAAAAGTCTATATGAACAGCATACCTATGACTAAGGATTTTTAAAAAGAAGTAGGCATCAATTTGGAAAAGTAAGAAGTGGATGGAAACTGGGAAAAGTGAATACAGAAGACCTGACTCCCACAAAGACCTTGTTTCTGCTCCTTGCTTTTCCCAGTACAGAACAGAAATTAGCCCTACAATTTCAAAGCTTTTCCTTAAACATAGGTATTTTTGCACTTGTGTATGTATATACCTATGTCTATATATATTTATAGATATATATATGTTTTCAGATAAGCATAGGCCTAAATGCTTCTTCTGAAGGAGTCTCTGGTGTGAGAGAGGAACAGAAAAGTGAATTTGGGCATATGCAAGCCTTTTGTTTGTGATGTTAAAATCACTTGTCTCAAGCTGATTGGAGCAATATCTCTGAGCCTGAATTCCTCAGGTGTGTCACATATCTGCTGGTTAATGGAGAGCCTGATGTCAGACAGATCACTTTTTACCTGTTCATAAGGGCTGGGAATTTTACATGGTCCTCAAATTACAATCCAAATCCAGTTAGCCATATGGCTTCCAATGAAGGTCAGTTTTAATTGTAATTAAATGGTGTTTCTTGTCAGCTGTGAAATATTTCAAAACTGTAACTATAACTTAATATTTTTCCCTATATTGAAATCTGTCATTTTTCTTTGTTAAGCAGACTTAATTCATAGCCACTGTCTTTGGCCAAATGTTGCTTTAAATCAGCTTCATGTTACTCAGAAAAATATTGTTCTCAGTGATTTATACGTAATTTTCTTCTGCTTGCCACCACTGACAGGTCTGTCTTAATTTTTTTTTACCTAAAGTAGACTTATTTTGGAAAGGAAAATGAAACATACCAATGGCTTTTGTTCAGCTATTGAAAAGGATTTGATTCTACCTAAGTGAAAGCAAGGAGAATTTGACAGGATTTGAGTCCCAGTCCTGGCAGACTGTAACTCTATGAAATGTTTTTTTATTCATCATAGATCATGCAACTTCTTATGCCAGTAAAGAGGCTCTAGTAGCATGGAACTGACTCTTCATAATGCTGAGAATCCATCTGTGGCAGTTTGTTCATTTATTTATTGTATTTTATTTTATTATGTATTGATTTAAAATGGTTTCATCCCCCGGTTCGGTTCCCCCTCCCCCCCCCGCCCCGTTCCCAAGTGGGTTTTCCCCCAGCAGCCTCCAACCCCTCCCATCAGCCAATGGGCGAGATGAGACCCACCAAACCCCACATCCCTGCCCTTGAGGATACTCCCCGGCAGACCCTGTAGGTTTCTCCTGGTTGGCTGAAATCCTGGAAATCCCCACCATTAGGGACAGGACTGGCCTGTTTGCATGTCATGTCTCCCTTCTCGCCCTGTGACTGGACCGGGCGGGGCCGCGCCCCGTGGGACGGGCCATTGCCGAGCCACGAGGCTTTAGTTGGAGTTGTACCATCATGAAGTAGAGACCTTTCTCCAACTTGCTCTTGTATTCTGGTTTCTTATGTGGAAAGCCTGCAGGCTCTGGGCACACGGTCGAGCCCCGCCTGGTACCCTCCTCAGCTAATTGAGCTAGGAAGGACCAGGGAAAATCTGAGGACAGTGCCTGCGGGCGGAGGTCCCCCCAAGAGAGCAAGCCGGGGACACAGGGGACCTTGGACCTCCACATCCATCATGTTCACATATACATTTCCCACTGAACAGTGTCACAGTAAATAATTAGTCTTATTGACTGGTAGAGCTTAGGGTGTGCTCATGGGTTAAGAGGCAGCAGATCAGAGATGTGGTGATTCCACTCACAGCGTGGACTTAGTGGTGAAATGGAGGTTCTCCTTGTCCATCCACAGGAGCTGGAATAACCCATTAGATTTCATTCTCCAGTGGCCTGTTTCTAAATACCAGGACAGCAATGCCTGAAAATATTAAAATGCCTTATGAAAGAGCAAGCATATGATTCTCAAATGTAATATTTTAAGTAACGTGAATAGAAGACTTTTTTAACACTTGGGATTGACAACATTGCAATATAACACTGCTGTAGTAAGATAATATTGTGTGCTTAAAAATTTTATGAATCACATCAGATATAATTGTTTTTTGTTTAAGAAATGTCTGTTTCTACCACCAAGTTAATAACTCACACTGAAAGCTTCATTGGATTTAATTACGAAATACTCTGAGCAAATCAAACAACCTTTTCTGCCTTTGAGGTGCAGGAGCAGGCATTGTTTCAAGGATTAATGTGCATTAGATGATGAGGGAAAACTGAATCTGAAACTCTTAGCCCACTCAGAAGCTTCATGGCTTTAATTTTTACACTACAGATGAAGTAAAAGCTTCTAATTTTTCACCTGAATATCTGTCCCAGTAGCACAACTGTTACAGCCTGTCCTGGAAAGTGAAATTTTAAAAACTGTTTTGCATTTGAGTATATATTCATAGAAATTAGGAAAAAAAGAGTATTTTTTTACTTAAATAGCACAAGTATGAGGTTTTGGATACCAAAATCAGAGGGTTTGAACCATTCTTTAGAAAATGGCAGCATTTTAATATTGTTTACAGATTCCAAATCTGGTGTTCCTCTCATAAGGCGTAAACAATGCCAATAGAATTGCACTAGCATAAAACATGATAAGAAAATAATTTGGAACAGGGAAAAATGACTGTTTGACTGCCCTTTGTTTATGGACAGTTAATAGACCAAACTGTGCACAGTTGCTGTTAATCACTGCACAGTCCCAGTCTCAGTAAAGTGCCTTTGGAGACCTGAGTAGGGAGCTCATACCACTGTACTTCCTTTATTAGAAAAACCCTACCCACACAGAAAAATATAAGGTAGCAGTTTAGTCATCAACCAAAAATAACGAAGCAGCAGACTGAGACAATTGAACAAAGGGAAACCAAGAATTCCTGTAGAAAAGAGAGTAAAAGTGTAACTAGGGATCCCTCCCATCCTCCTCCTACAAGGGGCCATGCTGCATCCCAACACGAACCCAACTGTGCTTGTGGTCAAAGGAACAGCTTGTTTCAGTTCATAAATGACAAGAAAAGTCTGGGTCCATCCAGCATAGCTGGCATGAAGTGAGACGTGGAATGCTCCACACCCCTCCCTGCTAGAGTCTCTAGTCCAGAAATGCTGTCAGCCCCTTGCACATGGGAAGCAATGCCCTTCGCCCTACCCATGGAGCCCCAGTTGAGCCCAGAGTGGCCACCAGACAGGACACTCCACCTGGGGATAGAGGGGCGTCCACAGGAAGCCAGAGCAGATAAAATCCATTGCTCCAAGATAAATGTAGTAATTTCCCCATCGTCCTTTGATTTTGTGGCAGCTGAGACTGTGCTGGATGCAAGAGCATTAGCTGTATTTTAGAGGTCTCTTCCAACACTGGGTGAGAGGAAATGGCCTCAAGTTGCATCGGGGGAGGTTTGGGTTGGATATTAGTGACAAATACCTTCACTGAAAGAGTGGTCAGGCATTGGAACAGGCTCCCCAGGGAAGTGGTGAAGTCACCAGCCCTGTAAGAGTTCAGTAAATGAGTAGATGTTACACTTCACTTTATGGTTTAGTGTGCAGAGTGTTATGTAGTCAAAGGTTGGACTTGATGATCTTGAAAGTATTTCCCAACCGTAATTATTCTACAATACTGTGATTTTAAATCATTATATAATTCTATGATCTCAAAAGCAGTGGTGCTGTTCATATGTGAGTTATCTCCCTGGGGTGTCTTTAAATATTTCTGTTTTCTAGTTCACTCTATTATCTTAGCTGAGAAACACAAGAACATGGGCATATATGTAAATATTGAAACCCAAGAGACTGAGAGGGAGCATTGTGGTAGGCATACCAGTTATTTAATGAAATTTGGGACATCCAAGTTATTTTTTCCAAAACACGCTAAAAAAATTCAGCTTAAAGCAACAGACCTACTTCCCACAGAAGTGAAGAGATTGACAAGGTCACAGAACCTATGAACAGTCTCATTCTGCTGTTTTGTAGTCCCTTTGTGTAGCAATATGTTGTTTCTACCATTTTATTGAAAAGGTAATATGATTAACTGCTGACTTAATTCCCCATAAATGACCAAGGATTAAATAAAGTACAATTTCTAGAAACAATCCTGTACATACTGTATATAATATTGCTCTTCATTATTAGGCAATGCTAAAGCTCACTTCACTTTGCAGAAGTAGGCTAATAAGTATTATTAGTATTCCTCCACAAACTAGTACTCATTCAGTTGTCAATGTAAAACCACTGTAAATTTACAAATTTAATATATTGTTTGTTAAAAATAGATTGTTTAGTTTCCATCCTCTACTAATTATTCCAAAATTTCCATCCGAGTCAAATTTCCTGTGTTCTTAGTAGACAGAAAAAAATGCCTCACTCATTTTTACTTTACTTTTCTCTCAGAAAAATTTACTTTTACTTCTTTCAAGAAAATTTTCTTTTCTTTCAGATAAGTACACTGATTTAGCAAAAGGTTCAGCAAGCATACAATCTCTGGAAAGGGGAGACAAATTATTTTGGAAATTTATATACATGGGGATGAATTTTAGTCACCTGTACTGGAACGTCTCTCTAGTACTGTAAAACAGTACTTCTTATGCCAAAATACGGAAAGACTCCATTTACCCTGGGGGAAATCTTTCTTGTATGATCTTTTTCCTTCTCATACATTTTCAGTTCAAAGTAACTAGTGTGAATCTCTTCTGATTGCCAGTAACAGCTTTTCCTCTTTGTAGCAAACTCCCTATAAATTCTGGTAAAACTGTCTCTACTCTTCCATATTAATAACAATTAGATTTAAAAGAAAAAGAAAAACAACAGAATTTTGAAGTTCAAAATTACCAGTGCTAATACTCAGACATGGAATCACAGCTACAGTTCTGGAAAAAAACCAAATCAAACAACAACTAAACAAAAAAATACAGAAACAAAAAGTAATTTTTTCTCACAGTGATCTTTCATTCACTTTTAATTTATGGGTTTCTATTTTGCAACTTCTTTGAAAGCATATAAGATACCTTTTAGAATATCCCTGGGCAAAGAAAGGACAATGTTATGCCTCCTAGTCTTCAAAATATGGTGCTGTGTGCTGAAGACCTGCTGAGGGTGCTCTGTGCAAATTATAACTCCTGACTTCTGCCAACAAAACCTATCAATGACTTACTAATACAGATAAGCATGTTTGAATGCCCAAGTACATTCCTTGGAACCATATTAGTGTAAAATATCTACTAGAATAAGTTATTTCAATATTTAAAGGGAACTTATGAGAAAGATAGGCCTTTTACCAAAGCCTATAGTGACAAGGGGTGTTGGTTTTAAACTGAAAGAGGGTAGATTTATACTGGGCATAAGGAAGATTTTTTTGTGAGAAGGATGGTGAGACACTGGAATTGGATGCCTAGAAAAGTTGTGGATCACCACAGACATGTTTAAAATCAGGTTGGACAAAGCTATGAGTAACCTGGTCTAGCAGGTGTCCCTGTCCATGGCACTAGATGAACGTAAAGGTCCTTTCCAACACCACCCATCCTATCATTCCAATTGCCACATCTAGTGAGGCTCTTACTCCATCAATTTCTACTGGAGAACTCTCTCATTAAGAAAGACAGTGTAAAATCATTAAAGCATAAATCTTCCACTACATCATCCATAGCTCAGTGATTTAGGTCAGTATAGGAAGATGACTCAATTTGGCAGGCCTTGGAGAAAGCATTCTGAAGTTGAAAAGTTATTGTGGGAAGTGTGCATTGCTCCCATCATAAGGCATGGGAAGTAAGGAACTGCGAGATGTGGAAGAGCACATGAGCTTTAAAGACAAAAGCTCTTCTTCAGACCTGAGCAAAAAGCAGGACATTTCATTTCAAGCAGAGACTGAGAACAAAAGTTCAAATTTAACTTTCTTATGGTAATGCATGAGATGGGAAGAAACAGCTATGTGATACATTTCAAGCAGAACATGGTGTTAGTAAATGGAGGTGTGATGCAGTTATTGCATCCTTTGAGATACAGAAAGGTGGCAGAGTGAGCAGGTCTATCTGTTAATTTGACAGAAAAGCTGTGTCTCCATATGCATGAATTTTAGCAGCCAGACAAATTACCTATTTCAATTTCCAAGTATTTTTGAAGAAGATGGGAGACCTATTTTGTAGGTAACCCTGAGGGCTCAGGCCTGAGATATTAAAGAAATAAAAAGTGCTTTGCTACTTGTAATAGGCTAGTTCTGTTCTCCAGTGATGCTTCCATGACTTTGCACAGTAAGTGTTCAGTCAGCTACTGGCATGTCTACGACAGGGAGTGCAAGACTAATTCAATAATAAAAAGTTTTCTTTTTACAAGAACTATGAAGGCTGTACATGCCTGCCCTTGAGAAACTGCTGTGTGATCTTAAATAACTCAAGGGGATCAGGAATTTTCTGTGAGAAGGAGCACATTTCTGATACAGTAATGCTTTTATCTACCACTCTTGAAGCAGTTCTGCTCTCCTGATGATATTTCTTTTTTCCCTAATCACATGTGGCAACACTTCCCCTTTAGATTTCCTGAAAGTCTCCCATCTCTGGGAAAAAACTGAAACCCAGAATTATATGAATATACATAATGATTTCTTAAAAGATAAGGGTGTTTCTGGCTCGTCTTTTTCTTACCCTTCTTCAAATCTTATATATATTCTTTGCTGCTTTGCTTCAGGTAGCAATTTCTGAAGGAGGAATTTTCATTGTGTTGATAGGTCCTTGTTGCCTAGGAACACTTTTCAATTTGCCACTGTGTTGGTATTTAGGTCACCAGTGAATTAATCTTTTTAAAATTATAGCTATGTAGTCAATCACCAATTCTGAACTATCCCATTGAGAATTGGTGGTACAGTACTTACTTGCTTATGGATTGAAAAGTTAAATTGAATGTTCTGTTTGGAAAGAAATTCTATGAAAGAGAAAAGAAAATGGTTTTCCTTCATAGTAAGACAATATCTACACTTTGCAATAACAAACTTTGATATTTTCTGACCTAGATTGAATTTAACAGTGTTGTCTAAAGGATAGACACTGCCCCATTAGGGTTTTTACAAAACTCCCTTCACTTCAGAAAAGCAGGATCAGATCTTATCAGAGCAAAGGGAATTCAATCGTCTTTCTTTGAAGCCACCTTCCCAAGAGCAATGAAACTTTTCCATATTTCATGCTGTGATATATGGCAGGAATGACCATCCTTCTGTAAAAACTGTAAATAGTCATCATTCCTGAAACATGAGAAGACATGAAAAAAGAAAACTTAATTATCAAGAAAGTAATAACTTTCTTACGTCAGTATTGCATTTTGAGTATCTAGAACACAGGTCTTCTAATAAATCAGGGAAATTTGGTGTGTTCTGCTGATTGTTATCTCATTTTTATCACATTACTGGGAAAGACGATTTGTAATTGAGACCCATCTCTTACCACCTACCTGGTAGTTGAATCTGCTCATTCCTGGAATACTGTAAAGGAAGAGAAATAACTGGATAAAACATCAATTGGAACATGCCTCAAGTTACCTATTTTCCCCATCAAGGAGGAGTTCTCCCAGTTGCCCTCAATATCTCATTGCTGGCCCTCAGAGCTCTCCAGGGATGCCCAGAATTGAATGTGGTATTCCAGGCATGATTGTGGCAAAATACAAAGGGACATTATCTGCCTTGCTCTGTAGTGCATCTCCACACATGCTGCTCAAATCGGTAAAGGGATTTGAATTATCCACAGATTACTTCAAAATGATCCAGGAGATAATAAAATGAGTGTAATAGGCACAGAACACTGTTTGTTCCACTTGCGCTGAGCTATCACATTATTAAAGAAATAATGTGATACTGAATTTAGGAAGAGTTATGGACTGGATCTTCATTGGTACCGTATTTTATCATACCAGTGGGGATCCTTTCTCAGTTCACTGCTACAATGATAACTGTG
>WEZZ01024900.1:0-39652 GCA_013400585.1 Chloropsis cyanopogon | reverse complement strand
AGAGATCCAAAAATGGCTCAGGTAAAGGGTTAAAGACAAGATTCAGGGGAGATGTTATTGCTCTCTACAACTACCAGGAAGGAGTTTGTGGTGACGTAAATAGACATGGGACAAGAGGAAACAGACTGAAGTTGCAACAGGGGAGGTTTGGAATGAATATTAGAAAAAAATTCTTTATTGACAGAGTGATTAATCCCTGGAACAGACCTCCCAGGGAAATGGTGGAACCACCATCCCTGGAAGTCTTCAAAAAACAAGTGGAGTTGGATGTTTGAGATATGGTTTAGTGAGCATGGTATTTGGTCAAAGGCTGGACTTGATGATCTTGGAAGTTCTCTCCAATATAATTCAGAAACACAAACAGTTCACACTAGAGAGAGACTTCAAGTAATGAGTTGAAAATGGCAGTAGTTCTAAGCCACACTCCAGTCATTACAGCATTTACTAGGCATATTTCCTGGCATATTTATGAGGAATACTTTTAGGTTGATTGGTTTATTTGTATTTAAAGTCATGTTGTGTTATATTATTATTTATTATGTTATTTTGTGGTTTATTTGGTTTTAATGCCTTTTTTCAATTTCATTTTTGATGAAGGTGAGTGCCAAACTAGATAATATGTCAGACCCTTGATCCGAAAAAGGACATCAAGTGGGTGAAAAGCACAAGTAGCCCAAAGGAAAACCAATTCAACATAATTAATCAAGTCTTTAGGGAAATAAATTTAGAATTTCTATACTTAAAAGTATTCTGGTAGAAGATGCTGTGATTGAATGAGGAAAGGAGGAGAGTGTGCTATCATAAACAAGAGTAAGACTTTTTGAAAACTCTTTATAGAGATAACTGATGAACTATTTATTGAGTTCCAGGTGGAAAAATATCCATTTTATTTAAAGTAAGGTTCTTTGATCATATTTACTGAATCTTCTGTTTAGACATCTTCTAAGATCTGCTGGAAATAGCTATTCACTTTTTCCCCCAAATTTTTATGCCTGATGTTATATTACTCTGAGGGATAAAACTCCACTGATCTCCTTTGCTCGTGTCAATTGGATAGAATTTAGTCTCCTGCTAAGTCAGGATAGTAGAGTGGAGATTGAAGGAGGCACAGCCTCTGCCATTAAAAGGGAACTTCTCATGTCTCCTTTAGTGCCCTTCAGGAGATGCACAAACCTTTGCAGGACATTCAGGAAGCTTGTCAAGTCCTGTTTGAATACAGTAAGAGTAATTGGGTGCTGACTTTTGAAATGTTATTTTTCATTTCTGTAAAAGACAAAGAGTAACAAGCTGGCATTACAGGGAGGTTGTCAATTGCTCTCCAGGGGCACTTGTGCTCCAGCACCTGACAAGTAATCTTTGCAGACTGTGTGTCATTTGTTCAGTTCTTTGGGAAACTTTGGTATGGAAGGGTTATATACTCAGTGTTTGTTTATTTTTTCCTAAAATAAACATGCCAAGATGGAAAGGAGCGGAAGAGCAGAAGGGATTTCTTTATAAACACAATTTTCACTTGCATTTGTTTAGCATTATTCCAAACTGTCCTGAAGATACAGAAAAGTGCTGCATGTTCAAAGGCTTTCAGCACTTTTGAGTCAATGCAGACACTATGGGGGAAGATTTCCATAGCAACAGAATTAAAGAAAGGAAAATATGAAAAGTCAGTGTTGGATAAATATACATATATTCGTGGTGGGAGGGGAGTGCAGACTATGAGGGGCTATAGAGCAAGCAACTGAGCTCTGCTCATTCTTTCAAAGAGAACAGAATCACCAAGAACCCCCAACTGTCCATTTAATTAGATTTGCATAAAAGATCCAGTTGATCATCCCACTCTGACTGTGATTATTGTTTCTATAAAAATTAGTAGCTTAACTATTTATTAATATTTTAAAGGATAATATTTATTTCAGTACTATAGGCTTCCTATATAATTAAGCAGTGACATAAAGTGATATATGTTGCCTCACAAAGACCCCAGAGAAAGCATGAACATGCAGTGATTGTCCTGTCAATTATCAGACGCACTGATGACACTAATCAACCCCTACTCAGGTGTTTTATTCAGTTGTATTTCTCATTCATAAATGCCCATTATCTGACAAATAAATTATTTAAAATACAATTATATTTTAATAAATATAAATAAAAATACAATAAATTACGTGATAATATGTCTTGAACATAAGATTACAGGGGATTATAATAACGTCTGTAGATTATTATTAAGTAAGTAAGGTTCATAGTCAAGACAGCATAAAGACATGTCTCTCAGTAGGAAGGAGAGTGAATGTCCAGGTTGGCCCAGCTGCAGTTCATGTTCTAAACTTATACTTTTCATTGATATTTCAGTGTGAGAAAAGGCTCCAGAGACACATTAAGTGCAGCCTTTCAGAAGTGAGCCTGTATTAAAATATGGGCACAAACTTTCAAGTGGGGCTTGCTGAGATAGGACAAGGCATAAAGGTTTCAACCTAAAAAAGGGCAGATTTAGTCTAGATAATAAGGAACAAACCATGTATAAAAGTGGAGAAACATTAGCATAGATTTCCCATAGAGATGGTAGATGCCACCAGGCAAGAAGTATTCAGGGTCAGTTTGGATGGAGTCCTGAGCAACCTAATCTAGTTGAAAATGTCCCTGTCCATGGCAGGGGGGTTGGACTGGATAGCCTTTAAGGGTCTCTTCCAATCCTGCTGTGATTCACTGATGAACATAATGTTAAGCTAGGCTGGACTCAATGATATTATGGTTGTTTTCCAACCTAAATACTTCTATGATTCTATGATGCTATGATGCTATGAAGGGAAATGAGATATTAGCACTGTAAGTGGCTTTGTGGGTAAGAAATGGAAACAAGCATGGTGGGAGTAAAAACAAATGTATGGCTACAGGGGAAGGTGGGTCTGGAAAGGCAATGGATGCCTCTGACTCTTATGGAGAAAGTAACACAGTGTATGGCAAACTTATCGCTTCCTACAGAGACAGGCATCCTAGAGACGTCCAGGTTAGGTGGCAGGTTAGTAGGAATTAAAGGGGGTTGTGTAGGACTCCAGAAACAGGGGATGAAAGATAAGCCCATACCTATGGGAGGATGGAAGAATGTGAGAAGATCCTGGAATGTGCAATGATATGTGCACAAGGAAGAAAGCTCCTGCCTATGAGGGATGAAAATAAACCAGTCAAAAAATCATTGTTGCTGCACACCAGAAGCATTTGTATTTAAACTTGAATCTTGGCTAATGAGCATTATTCAGAAAAGATAAATTACATTCAGCTAATACTTTCCTTGGCAATCTTCCTAAATAGTTATCTAGTTGTGTGTTCTCTCAGAATCACAGACATTGTTTTAAAGTCTACATCTGATATAGATGATCTGCAGTAGACATGAGCACAAGAGTGATGATAAATAACTACCCCCACCATAAAATCTGCCTCTCTTCCTAATTCACAAACATAGCCACAAATCCATGCTGATTTTTTTCAGGCAGACTGTCAAGCAGCAACATGGCACAATACTAACTTAGTACTCCTCCAACAGCAAGTGGTGTGCAATTCCTCTGTCTTGAAACCAAAATGGTTCTGTCTTCCTTCATGTGTGGAGTACATTCTACTGCACTGTGTTGACTTTGCAACTTGGAGCAACCTGGTCAAGTGGAAGGCGTTCCTGCCCATGGGAGAGGGGTTGGAACTAGATGAACTGTAAGGTCCCTTCCTACCCAAACCATTCTGCAACTCCATTCTGTGATATGCACACATACTATAAGCAGTATGCAAAGTTGAGTATCTGGTATGTCCTTGCCATGCCTGCACCTGTTCAAACCTGCGAGTGACTCTGAAATATTTTCTGCTGTGTCTGCTACACTCAGTGTTAGTTGTCATATGTAATTTTACAGCCAGTTAGGCACACTACACATCGATTGCCTCTTTCCCCCACGGAACTTATCCTTAATTTCCAAACAGCTTTAATTTCTCTTGGCATATGTTGTAAAACAGTAGAATGGAGGATAGCATATAATATTCTTCCCAGTAGCCAAATGATATTCTGCTAGTTCTGCCTCAGAAAACAGAAGCCTGCAGATTTTGACATCAGCAACAGTACTGTACTTTTAAGAGAATGATGAATTCTCATCTGACCTTTGCTTGTACCTCCACTTAGATGTACTATCTTTTTTTCATCTTTTGCAAACCTTTTTATTACCTTTGCCGCTTCTGGATCCAGGTGTTGCATCTTTCCTTCCACCACACCTCAATGTGCATCTCTGACTTCCTCACTGTTCACTCCTATCTACTTGTGTTGTTGGACTGGGTTTGTGTGGCAAGATTTTGGAAGAGGGGAAGCTATAGACGTGGTGTTTGTGAGAAACTGCTGAAAGCTTCCCCCATCCAGTGGAGCCAGTGCCAGCCAGCTCCAAGACAGAACTGCTGCTGGCCAAGGCTGAGCCTGTCAGCAAGGGTGGGAGTGCAGAAAGGGAAAAGGTAGTTAGAACATGTGCTGCTCCAGGTGCCAGAGCAGAGATTCCCATGCAGCTCGTGGTGCAGACCATGGTGAGGCAGCTGTGTCTCTGCAGCCCATGGAAGATCCCATGCTGGAGCAGACGGAGTCCCAAAGGAGGGACTCCATCAGTGGAGGTTGTGACCCTATGGGAAGCCAGCACTGGAGCAGGCGCTTGGCAAGACTTGTGGTCCGATTTAGAGAGGAGCCACGTTAGAGCAGATTTTCTGGCAGGACTTTTGACAGTGTCGGGGACCCACACTGTTCCTGAAGGACCGCCCTCCATGGAAGCACACTGGAGCACTGGACCACACCACAGTTGGTGATGAACTGCAGTCTGTGGGAAGGACTCACATTGGAGAAGTTGGTGGAAGACTATCTCTTATGGGAGAGACCCAACTCCGCAGCAGGGGAGGAGTGTGAGGAGCTTTCCCCTGAGCAGAAAGGAGCAGCAGAGACAATGTGTGATGTACTGACTGCAGCCTGCCTTACTTGTTCCCCTGTGCCTTTGAGGGGAAAGAAGAAGAGAAAATAGAAAGTAGGGAAAATGAGGAGTCAGTTTGGCTTTTCCTATGACATTAACTGATGAGTGATCTCTCCCTGTCCTTATGTTGACCTGTGAGCATATCTTTGTATTTTCTCTCCCCTGTCTGAGGAATGGAGTGATAGAAGTGCCTTTGGTGAGTTCCTGGTGTCCAGCCAGGGTCTGCCCACCAAAATTGCTGGAGCTGGCTGATGTCTCTCTATCCTGCCTTGTTTCCTTCTTGGCTTCTGACCCCCCTGATTTCCTTCTTCATCTCATTTCATCCACTCACACTCATTTTTATTCTCTTCTGCACAAAGGACTAATTTCAAACAGTCCTCCATGTAACTCTTTCTGTACCTGATCTTTACATTGAAACTGATTCTCACTGTTGGGAACACAGAGGGCCTTATTTTAATTTTCCTGGATCTGGCTAAAATCTCTTTAGGTTTTGGTTAAGAATTACAAGGGTGTACTTTTTTTTTTTCTTGAACTGCTTTAAATTTCTTGTGCCTTTAAAGAACATAAATATAAAAATCCAGTTTATTTCCCTGACACTTATGAATGAATTCTGAAAATAGAAGAAACATTATTAAAGGAATCGGAGATAACAAATGCAAGTCATGAGGAAATTATACAGTTTGTTCACTAACTGCAAAAAATACTTAAGACCAGGTAAAGTAGTAGGTTCTAATGTCTTATACGGTTATCAAAACTGTGCTAAACTTTCAATTTTTCCAGTAAAATTCAGATCATATTGTCTATCAAGAGACAGCAATATGCACAATTAACTTTCACAATGTAACGTGTAAGAAAAATGCAGCTGGAAAGATCTTATTTCAACAAAGTAGCTAGGATGAATCAGTAAAACCTGTCCTAAAAAGTCATTGAAGAAACCAGTGAAGATGAAGTGTCTGATGAGACTTTTTAAATTAAAATGATTTTGGCTTCTTCAAAATCATTTCCTCAATGTGATACTGTGGTTAAAGACATCGGTAGCTTATTTTAATTTCTATTGTCCTCTGGGGAGGAACTGTTTTTGTGTTGAGGTTGATTTGCCATGCTGGCTGTATGTATGCTAATAAGGCATTTGAGAAAAACTTAAGGCACAGTGTTGATAAACAGATTTCAAAGCTGATGGCACAGTGGGATTATTTAGATGCCTTGTGACATCTGTATTTGCATTCACAAGTGTGGTCTGGTATTTTCTGCTTGGTTCAGTCAGCAGAAAAAGCACTTTGGGAAAAGTATTTGCAGTTTTGGCATGAAGGCACATGCCATATGCAACATCCCACCTTGCAATAAAATAACCTAACTAGCCATTCCTAAGCAGCCTTGTGAAAAGCACAGGCTGAGTTTACAGAGGAACAAAATCAGACAAAGCTGCACCAAGAGCTGTCCCTTGCTTCCCTACCTTTACACTGGTCCTGTGTTTAGTGGGAGAGTGAAGATAGGAAGCCTTCACCAGGCCAACAGAGCAGCAACTACCAAAAGTATTCATGCTCGATTAAAGCTGGTGTAAATGGAGCAAGAATCAGACTCTTATTTTTACCTTGCATATACAGTGGGTTAACCTTGGCATTATTGGCTATACAATGTACCAGCCACCTCAGTGATTAGCTCTTAAAAATGGCAACATTTCACCATGGCTCTGTAAGATTTGTTTTGCACTGCAGGTGGAATGGGGATCTTATATAGGATTTCTTATATAGGATGTGCTGCTGTGTGATTTGTACAATACTGCGGCCTTACAACTCCTACTTTGCTTAAGCTGTTTTTAAATGAAAATTTCATACTGTTTCTTCTGCTTTAAAGAGCATTCAGATTTAAAACAAAGACAGCCAAACAGCCTTTATCTAACTCTTCAGAAATGATCCTTTAACTTAGTACGGAATAGCAGCTTCTCTTCAGAAGCAAAAGTACACATTTTAGCACATTTAGTAATTTTGGCTGAAGAGAATGTAGAAAGCAAAAAGGCAGTAATATAGCAGTGTAATTCAGATTAAATTTACCTTCCATATCTATATATGAAAGTCTCCAGCAAGAAGAGAACCTTTCCGTTCTCTGGTTCTGGGTGATTCTAGAAAAGACCTCAAATTATCAAGTCTTCTATTAAACATTCAATATTTATATTGTCAATCAAAACTCCCATTGGATACACTATGGGCTCATCCAGATTCTTTCCAATTCTTGGGTAAGCTCCTTGTTGTCTGGATATTATTCCCAGATTTTGTAAGAAATATTTCTTTACATAACAACTGGTACATTTATAGGCAATTTCTGCTCAAAAATTACTTGTGTGAGTCTCAGAGCTAATGCAGCTCCAGTCAGGTTGGATCAACAATATCAGCATTCTTATTTCCCATTTTTATTGTGTGATTTTTGTGGCTGTAACCTTGTTATCTCTAGATAATTCTGATTTTCTCTTTTAATTTGATTTTTTAATGGAATCATAGAATGGAATTGAGGTAGGAAGTCTACCCTTGCATGCAAAGCTTGGGTGTACATAGCTCAGGGCTGTAACTGGTCAGGTTATGACTATCTTCAAGGATAGAAACTTCATGGTCTCTCAGGGCAATCTCTTTCACTGTGTGACCATCCTCATAGGAAATAAAAGAAGGGGTTTAAACTTAAACAGAAGTATTTTAATTTGTGCCCATTTGTTCTGGTACTGTCAGAGGGTACCACTAAGAAGAGTTCAGCTTCATTCTCTCTACACACCCCACCAGGTATTTCTACACAATTAATAATATCCCCTCTAGCTCATTTTTTCTTCAGGCTGAACAGTCCCAGCTCTTTCATTCTTTCCTTGTATGACAGATGCTGCAAGATCTGAATCTTCTTCCTGGCCCTTTGCCACTCCAGTGTGTCTGAGTCTCTCTTGTACTGGGAAGCCAAACACTGGACACAGATCTCCAGATGTACCTCACCCGTGCTGAGTAGAAAAGAAGGACCACCTTCCCCTTGCAGGAATTCAAAGCCAGACACTTTTGCCTCATAGAAAAATATAAAATCTCTCAGGTCTATATCTAATGAACTCTTAACTGACCTTGCAGTTTTGTGGCCCAGTTTGTGATTCCTGAACTGCTTTGCCAGAGTATTTCTTGTGGACAGCTGTGAGGCATTCTGGAATGTCATTATATGCTTTCTGATCTGTGTACACACATCTCCTATTGGCAAGCAAAATTTTGGCAATATAGCCAAAAGGAAGGGGGCCTCATTCTTTCCAGGGAAAGATTCGAATTACGTCACAATTGAGACTACAAGAACTAAAGTTACAGCCTTCTTCTGTATTCTTCTATGTTGCATTAAAATTGCATTCATTTTAAATAGAATTTAAACCAGCAAATAATGTAACAGAACAACAGCAGAGCAAATGCTCTTGCTCCTCTTGACAGCATATTTTTCTCTCAATTTTACTGTTGTTTCTCCTTCTGCTTTTTCTTTCTCTTTTTTTCTCTACTTTATATTTTTTTCTCCTTATTTTACTTCCAGCTGACCATTTTAATTCAATGCTCTGCTCTTTGTACTGAACAAGTTTGAATGTCTGTTTGACAGAGCAGAAATGCATCAGGAAAACCTATTGACTTCTCAATACTGCTCTGAATAAGTTATTAAAAATGTTTCAGGAGTCTGTGGTACATTTGCAGACAAGATGGTTACTGTCCACAGTGAACATATATAAGAAGCAAGCAAGCCCAGCTGGACAGAGAATTTCAATTTCTGGGCGTGCATATGGATGGTGTTGCTGCCCACACATAAAAAATTTCCTCACCTCTGAAGATGTATAATCCTCTTCAGCTGCCCCCACCCAGGAGGACTTCTAAGTCTTCACTATAATAGATTTTGATGAAAAGTCAAAGACATTTATTTAGACTGATATTCCTAATATTTGTTCCACCCCAACATACAGCAGTCTAGTTGGAGAATGGGTCATGAATGACCTGGTGTAATTAAGTGGATTTTAACCCCAGCACTTCTTCAGGTTTAATGCTAGGCCACAGGATGGTATTATAATCTCAAAGAGAGAGAGGGAGACACAGGGAATGTTTCAATCTTTTGAGTGCTGCTTTTTTAATATCACCCTCTCTAGCAGTGCTGGCTTTTGGAAATTATTCCTGAAATTGTTCACTTATTGGTGCCCTGAGTAGGGTAGGGAACAGATGTGTGGAGAAGGTAATTTATTAAAGAAAGAAATAAATAAGTAAAAAATAACTCAATAAATACCCTACTTTCCTTCAATCCAGCAGCTGGTGACGCTCCAGAGGATGGGGGCAAGTCTCTCTATGTCCCCTGGGTGTGCCAGTGGACCAGGCATCTGTACAGGGAGTATGGTGTCCAAAGCCTAAGGGATGATGGAGCAGGGCTGGTAGATGAAAAGCACTGATCACCTGGGCTCCTGCCAGCCTAGTTCAATGCTACTATTTGCATACAGAGGCAAAAGCCCAACACTGCACATTACCTCCACTCATTGTCTCTTAAACACATAAGAAATTAACCCACATAGTTATGTATTTATCCTAAGATATAATAGTGCATAAATCTGGAATAATGGTTTTTACACATACACGTCTAGAGTAATGTTTTTTACATTGTGCACATAAAAATTAATCACATTAAACCCTATTTTAAAAAAGTCAGGTATTTCAAATATCAGTTAAACAGTCACAGGTCTAGAACCATATGAAGCAATTTCTATTTTTATCTATCTATCTATTTTTATTGCTCTCTGTCATGATAGCAATATGTAATTATTATGGATTAAATTATTATGGATTAAATACTTGAGGTATTTGCAGTGGTTTAACATGATGTATGTCCTAACACTTGTTGGATTTTTTTCAGAACTTTATTTATTTATCTTGAGATAAAAGTGGGAAAAAATCTGCCTGGACATTCAGTCAAGATTAGCTGTTTTTATATTTCAGGATCTCTGCCACTGGTTATCAGTTTGAGAATAAAGGAGTTTAAGTTACAAGAATTGGGAAGAAGAGCGTGCTCTGAATTATACAAAAAAACCTCTTATTAGCTTTTGTGGAAGTTACACAAGCACGACAAAGGAAAAAATCCTTGACAGAATTAGCAATATTGAAATTGGAAATGGATTCTTTGCTATTGCTTCAAGGGGGAGTGGTAATATAGGCTTGTTTCTCTGTAGTGAATTGTCTCAAATGGCAGGACATCTATTATTTTCCATCTTTACAGCAAATCTCCAAGCATCTGAATTACACAGAAAATTGTGGTTGCTGAGAGATTTTATAATAAATTACTGGATATAAAAGGTGGCAAGAGTTATTCTTAGTAAATGATTGTGCAACAGAGAATAATTAAGATCATTATTTATTTTGCCTTTGGTAATGGCTTGAAAGTTGATGAGGAACAAAATAAGATAAAATGCTTATTAATTATCTTAATCAAGAAATATTAATGATATAAGGTGGACTTTTCAGGCACCTTAGCTAGAAAGTTTTTTTTTTTTTTTTGCCTTATGGATTTACTGATGTTTTGGGAGCCCTGAGGACATGCTCCTTTGTAGGGGTTTGGCTGTGTGGGCTTAGGGCCAGCTTTGGTAGCGGACTGTTAGTCCTTGCATTGATGACCAGTAAGGAACCTCAGTTGAGAATGTCCCACTTCTTCTAGAAGCACTTTTAAACTCCATCTTCCCTGTCAGTCTCTGTTTGAGGCATTTTGCAGGTGGCTCCTTTACTCTGACTCTGATCGGACCTGTTGACTTGTCATCCTGATTTGATCACACACCTCCCTCACCTCAGCCACCTTATCCCCACCTCACACAATTCTTCTGTCACTGGTTTGGCTGTATTATTGTAGCCCCAGCTTCTGAGCCTCTCCTCCCCTTCTGTTTGATAGTTCTAGGTAGTCTGGCTTTAATCACTCCAGAGAAGACACACCATTAATCATAATTAAAAGACAGGATAGTGAGACCAAGTATAGAACAGAGAGGGCAGGTTCTTCTGGGAGTGGCATGGATTTTGATGCAAATTGTCTTTTGTTTCAGAGAAAATCATGTCAGAGTGTTTGTTAGAGAGAAAATCCTCATTAATTCAGATCTTGGCTTAGGTAATGCTTCCATGGGCAATCAGATCTCCTGAAGCTTCAGGATTGATGGTAGCTGGCCAGCTGGCAAAGAGGTTCTCTTACACAGATCCTCAGAGTGGCATCTCCAGCTGGACTGGAGATGTATGCATTTAATATCTTAATTTTGTATGTATTTAATAGCTTAACCACATACCAAATAGTCTCCTACACGAAGGTTGACACCATCCCAGACAGAGCCAACACACCATTTGCACAAGAATAGTCAATATTGGCTGTTTAGAGATGTCTTATGTATGCCAAACATGATCTCTCCAGAAGCAAGGGCCACAGAAGGATGTGGCTGGAGGGAAGGGACCAGCTGTCCACGCAGAATAACACTTCCTTCGAGCGTGCAGAGTGGGCTGGACACAGCAGGAGCTGCCCAGGGAATCTCTAGAGGTGCCTGAAATTGCCACCTGTAACAGCACTCAGTTGTGATAGATCCGGCAATCAGCAAGCATCACGCTGATTCTTTGTCTCAAACCATTCCATGGGCTCATCCCTTTAGCTCCTGGACAACCCAGGGAATTTATGTGCATGACTGTGCAGGGATGATGCCAATTATAATGTCAATTATATGTCAATTATATGATACAATTATAAGTCAAAAACTAACTTTAGTTTCCTACTTATCACTCATTTATAACTTGAAAGTCATAACTTGTTCCATTTGGACTTCAAGGTGCATTCACCTCTAGAGAGACATGGGAATACTGCAGTGGGGTCATCAGGTGATTCCTAGAAACTGACTCTGGTACTGAAAATGCAATTTGTGAACAGAAGAAAAATTTCTTCTCCAGAAGAAACTTTAGGTTCTTGAATACCAAGTCAGTGGTTTCTTTTCCAGGGGTTTAAAGGAATTGAGGAAGTATTTTACTAAGTGTCTTGCTAAAAGTAGGCCAGAGTTATTTACAAAAATAATGAGCTGCAAATAAGGATTCACTGTATGGAAGGAGAAAAGATGGTTTTTAATAATAGTTTTGATTCTAATGCTGTGACTGGCAAGATTTTTTTATATACAGGAAAATATCCAGTTACATTTTAATGTGTTGACCCTGGCTGGATGCCAGACACCCACCAAAGCCTCTCTATCACTCCCCTCCACAGCTGGACAGGAGAGAGAAAATTTAGTGAAAGGTTGATGAGTTAAGGACAGAGAGAGGTCACTCACCAAATACTGTTGCGGGCAAAACAGACTCGAATCAGAGATATTAATTGAATTTATTACTAACAAAATCAGAGTAGGATAATGGGAAGTAAGACCTTACAAGATGTTAAAAAAGCTTTCCCCCCACCCCTCCCTCCTTCCCAGCTTTAGCTCTTCCCCCTCAGCAGCACAGGGAGATGAGGAAAGGGAGTTATGGTCATTATGTCTCTGCTCAGGGAGAGGAGTCCTTCCCCTGCTCCAGCATGGGGTCCCTCCCACAGGCAACTCTTCCATGGGGTGCATTCCCTCAAGGGCAGGCTGCTCCAGCGTGTGTCCCCCATGAGGTCACAAGTCCTACCAGGAAACCTGCTCCAGCATGGGCTCCTCTCTCCACAGGTATGCAGGTCCCTGCCAGGAGTCTGCTCCACCATGGGTCTTCCATGGGTTCACAGCCTCCTCTCAGGCATCCACCTGCTCCAGCATGGGTCTCCTCCAAGGGCTGCAGGTGGATCTCTGCATCCCCATGGACCTCCATGGGCTGCAGGGGCACAGCTGCCTCACCGCAATCTGCACCAGGGGCTGAAGGGGAATCTCAGCTCTGGTGCCTGGAGCACCTCCTGCCCCTCCTTCAGCACTGACCTTGGGATCTGCAGGGCTGCTTCTGTCACATATTCTCACCCTGTGCTTCTTTGGCACCAGTTACATCTGCACAACAACAAATAACTTTTTTTTTATTATTTAAATATATTAACATAGAGGTGTTACCATCTTTTCTAATTGGTCCATCCCTGGCCAGAGGCATGTCCATTTTGGAGCCTCCTGGGACTGGTGCCAGACATGGAGGAAGCTTCCAGCAACTTCTCACTGAAGCTGTCCCTGCAGCTGCCCTGCTACCAAAACCTGACCATGCAAACCCAAAACAATTTCTCCTAGAAGCCGACCCTTTGTTCTGAGAAAAGGTTTTTGAGAACTACTTTTGTTCTCCTTCTTGAGAGTTTTCTAATTTAGCTAAGATTTTTACTTTCCCTAAAGCCTCTGAAAAATAAATGAAAAATATTGAGAATTTTTGTATGGTACTGTCATTTATTACAGATGATATTTGGTAAAAAGAAAATGTGGAAGAGAATTCCAAAACATTTTCAAAAATAACTGTAAATTCATATTTAAGCAAAAAAGAAAAAAAAAGAAGAAAATTAAGGGTAATATGTCTCTTAAGCCTGTGAATTCTTAATGAAGGTGGTGTTTTATATTTTGGCTGGCTCTGCAGACTGTGGGCTGGATAAAATAAAATTTGGCTGTTCTTCTGTAAGCTTCCTGATATGGAAAACGACCATGCATACAGCTTAACATTTCTGGTCTTTCTCTTCCACATCATTCTAAGTACCTATAAAACACTTGGTAAAAGAGAAAAAAGATTCTTCCTCATGGATATGCCCTCTATTTCTTTAATCTCTTGTCATTTTGGCAAGCTCTCACTTAGAATGGGATTTTTTGAGTAAAATATTTTTTTGTTACAACTACACTTCCACCTCTGATTTGTGTCAACAAACTGAAACCTGTTTGGCCAAGCGTGGTATAGTCTATAGTTACTATCAAGAAAACACTAAATGATTTTTTTCTTTGTTTTAAAACTCATGCCAGAATTTATCCAAATCAATCTTTAGTAATATCTCTGTTGAGTGCACACAAGTTTTATAACCTCTATTAAAATCTTATTACTGCATAGAGTTTAGACTTTGGGTATGGTTTTGTTTTTGTTTGATTGTTTTTTTTTGTTTTTTTGTTTTTTTTTTTTTTTGTTTTTTTTTTTTTTGTTTTTTTTTTTTTTTTTTTTTTTTTTTGTTTTTTTTTAGTTTAGTTTTGTTTTGTTTTGTTTTTTTGTTTTTTATATCATGGTGAGATTTATTCCATAAGAAACATCTCCTACAAAACACAGAATTCTTGCATATGGTGAATTATGCTAAGATAAGGAAGAACACTCACTATTTAACACCATTGGGTATCTATTAATAAATGCATGGAAAAAGCTGGTCATGATTCAGTTTTAGGCTGCTAAATTTCTTTGTTAGGTTTTATTAAAACCATAAGGCAAATAACAATTTTAGGTGACATTTCAGCATCTCTCAGCTGTGAAAGAGAAAATGACAAACGTTGTGTTTTGAGAAAATATGTCTCTAGTTCTCATTGAAATGTATACAATTACCATTTGCTGTAGTCAGAAATCTGACACATTTCATGGATGCTGTGGTTGTCATTAAGTGGTGCAACACTGCCTAAAGACAAGACAGTGCCACCATCTATGTGTCAGCTTCCCAGATAAACTTTTTATAACCTTGTTGTACTGGGAAGAAAATTTAGCTTAAATGCTCTTTATTTGAAAGACATAAACATGATGCTATGGCAAAATACAGACCTTTAGAGTGCACTGTAGGGAATCAGAAGTTGATCTGCGAAGGAAAATAGATACCAAAATATTCCCCAAAACAGAATAAGGCTCCACGTTTTGTGCAAGAGGAATCTTTCTCTCAAATGAGATACTAAACTGAGAGGGTTTTTACTGACCTTGGTATTCTGTCCTAATCTTTGCTGTTTTTCACATTTTGGAAAAGTCCTGTTAAATTTGCTAGGAATATTTCTCATAAAGGTTTATACGACTTGTGTCAAGACATCTTGGGAGGATAAAGATGATGACTAAGGAATAGGAAGTTTATGCATTTATTATGATATAGAATTTAATGATTTTATCTTTCTTTTGACAATTTTTGTCTCAAATATCAGAGATACTCAAACTGCTTGTGACATAAACTGGAATGTCTTTATTTTTAAACTGCTTAGAGCTGAAAGCTAAAAAATTAATATAACCTAAAAATTTATTACTTGAGCATCTTAATACTGATAGTATTACCTCCTGTACCTCCTTCTCAGGAGAATATTAACTAACTTAGTAACATCTGCAAAATGACTTGAAGTGGAAAAGTGCTATGCAAGTGCTAGGTGTTTGCATTAGATTGCTTTAGATCAAGAATCTTCTTCTTGGGAGGGGGAGAACATGAATTGGAGGAAAGTCGTTATGTTTTTTGTGTTAAAAGTAAGTGAAATAATATAACTCTGGTTTATTGACTCTATCTTTTTTTTTCCATTATGATCCTACAGATTATGTTTTTAATGCCTATCTGGTTTCACATCACTGTCAATTAAATAACTTGCTACTACTCTTGTGTCATTGTGGTGCTGTGTCTTAAATGCTGTACAAGATCCCAGCATCAGCCACTGCAGGCAAAGGTACCTTTCTGTGGCCCAAAGAATTTACATATGAATAGCCCTAAAATGACAGACATCATAAAGATGCAGATGTTCTTGGTTTGTTAAAGTAATTACTCATTTAACCTAATTTTGGGGCTCTGCTGTGTGGAGGGCTGCACATGACGTAGTTACCTTAATTCCTTTTTAGATCAGTGGGAGAAAGAAATACCCCTTGCCAGGCAACAAAACTAGTCTCTTTTCAAAAGCTGAGTTAAAAAGGAAGGAGATCCTGCCCTTTAAATGTTTTCTCTCCATTGTCTCTAAACGGAGTCCAGCTCTGTAGCCATTCACTGTCTGAATATCTGGCAACCTACAGGACAGTTTGGAGGAAGACTGAAAGAAGGATAATATAGCAGTCTTGAGGGTGTTTAGATGTTCTGTGATGAATTTTGATTTGCACTGCTGTACACTGAATCAGACTGAAGCTGATTATATACAAGAACCATAAAACTGTACAGTGACTGCTCAGCACAGATGTAGGGCTCTGTGTGATGTGCAAAGATGTATTAATTACTAGAATTAGCTTTGCTAGAAACAATTCATCAAAGCCAGAGTGCATTAAATTTATTCTATAAGAACTAGTAAGTGGCCCTTAAAACTGTTAAAACTCAACCAACATTGTTTATAGTTTAGTTTTCTCTTGGTTTGTTTTCTCTGAGGTTTTCTTAAAGATTTTCTAGGAAAGAGGAAATATCCCAAAGTATATGCCTAGATCATTGGTTGCTATAATTTCATTAGATAGATATCTTACCAGAACATGTTTTTATATTCCTACCTCCTTTCACATTCCAGTTCCAGTTCTAATTTCAGATTGTGCTGGCCACACTCCACCATATAAGAGGAGAAATTTGTTTCCGAGGTAAATCCAGCTGCTGTGATCTACTTTAAAATCATTAGCTTGGTTTTTTGTGTGTCAGCGTTTCCTCTTTTGTTGGCCCTTGGAATGAAAATGAACAGTGAGGCATGACAGATGAGTGATGCCACCGGTGGCCAGAAGGTTGAGAAAGGAATGGTAATGCTCTTGTCACTGACAGCCGTTCGGTATTTTCTTGTTACTAGAAGTGCTTGGGCTGCTGTTTCAGGATCTAAGGGTTTCCTGATACAAATCTCAGGAGTTTTCAAAAAGAGTTTCATTTGAGTTAAATACCTTTGATTCTCCTGCATATAGCACTGATTTGCCAGAAGAGACTTGAACAGCTGCAAGGGCTGTGCTGTCTGTTGTCTAAGCAGTCACATCAGTATGTACCCTGACTGACAGCACTAAACAACAGGAAGAAATATAAAAGAACAGGTATTTTTTTATCAGACTCTGATCACAGATGAAGTTAAAGCATTCAAACTGTACTGAGGGTCACAGCATTTGCTATGACAATAGTTCAAGGGAGAGTCTGTGCATTGCCTCCTCTCTTGAATCAAGAGCAATGTCCTTGGGGTTTGGTGGCAGATTGTTAATGTAGTCTGACTCCTTCTCAGTTGCTCTTGATCTCCTGACTTCTTTTGACTGTTGGCATCAGCTTTAGAATACATTGAAGCAGATGACAGGAAGGACTAGACAAGCAGCTAGAATTTCAAAATTCCAAATCATGGACTGATTTGGGTTGGAAGAAACCCTAAAAAACATAGAGTTCCAACCTTCTGCCGTGTGCAGAGACACCTTCCACTAGGCAGGTTGCTTAAAGCACCATCAAACCTGGCCTTGAACACTTCCAGGGATGAGGCAGTCAAAACCTCTCTGAGCAACGTATGCCATTGCTTCACCACCCCCACAGTAAAGAATTTCTTCCAATATGTAGTCTAAACATGCCATCTTTCATTTTAAAGCCAATACCCCACATCTCAGCACTACACACCCCAATAAAAATCAGTCTTTCATACTTGAAAGGTCAATAAATTTATTCCAAGCATGCAAAGGTAGGATGACTTTTTTCCCAACTAACTTCAGAGTGTTCCTGTTAAGCAGGACAGTAAGTCTGGATATCTGTTTTAGAACATTTAACTTTATCATTTCCAAAGAAGGGACAATTTTCTTATGTCACTGCTTGACTTTTTTTTTTTTTTTTTTGACACTTACAGTTCTGAGAGGCCTAAGCATCCTCAGCAACTCCAAAAAGTTGATTACTGAATGACAGTAATCTTCTTCTGTATGACAGAAGTATGACAAGGTTTACATCCTAAGTATAATTTAATTGCACTAAACATACAGTCAGCTGTAAAAATAATAATTTAAAGGAAGTACATTGAATAAAATGACCTGAGCTCTTTTATTAGAATTCTTCCAAAGAAATATGATCAGGCTGTCATGGACATTATCCTGTGGAGCATAACAACCAAGATAAAAGTAACACATGCCAATTTCTAGAGCTGTTCAAAACAAGATTTCTGTTGTAATCTTGAAACAACTGTGGCTCATTTTGTGTATTTCCCCAGCCAATTCCTTGCTCTCAGTAGAACACACCAAAATTAGAGCTATGTCTTTGGGTCTTGTACCTTATTCAAATCAGCATGGCCCAAATGTTAACCTAATTAATGGGAATGTGTAGATATATATCTCCATTGTCACTACAGTCTGGGCACCTGTAAACCAGGCAGAAGACTCTTATCCTGCTGGTTATCACGTATGAAATGGGTGCCCACACTGGAGGACTGAGAAATTCACAAGCCTCCTCCCCATTTTTCTAGTTCATTTTTTGGTCACCATCCTGGATGTTTATCTGCTGTTGAGGTCACAAAATTGCACAGAGAAGGAGGAGCCTATACTTCAGAAACCAATGTTTCTACATGCAATGCCTGGTTCACAATGTTCCTTCCCAGTCCAGGGTGTGCAGCCAAGGAACAACACAGGACAGTAAGGACAGTAAGCCTTAGTCTTGCCTGTCCCTGTTTCTCCCATTTGCATGGCCTGATAAGGGATAAGATGAATTGCATAAACTGCTTGGAAAACCAGCTTTCCTCCTAATCCTTGGTGTGGGATGTTGCCAGATGGGTTGTCAGAAGACAGGGGACTTGGAGGTGGCAAGGAAAAGGGATGCAGCTCTGGCATCTGCTGCTGTGGGGGCATTTATTTCACCCTTTATGGATTTCATGGAGGCACAATCAAAATCTCCCCATGCAGGGCAGAGCAACCATAGTGCAGATCCATGCCTTCCTTATGGATAGCTCCATTCCTGAATTTCCCTGTGAATACTTTTTGCTTTGGCACTTCACTGCAATGACTAATGCACGTGTACAGCAAGAGTAGGAGTATTGTCCCAGTGTGACTGAGGTAACAGCAGAGGGCACTCAGTGATTCTTTATGTTTAATCTTTTGGTACACCCCACTCACTGCTGGGTAATTAGAGTACAGGTGCTCCTAGGGTACAGGATTTATACAGGCATAATTCCTAGTTTATTACTGCACATGTTGAGGTACAGTTTTTCAGTGGGGGGTTCAGATCCTATCAAGCAATTTTCATTGTCGGCAGAGGGGCAGTAACATGAATGAATCCCACAGCATGTGAAAAATGCTATAGTTTCTGCCTCTAACCACTTCATAATTTCCTTTATTTTTTCCTGTGTTGCATCCACATTTGCTGAAATGCAAATCTGGCCATTTGTGTTTAGCTGCAGGATCCCCAGGTTAGTTCCCTGCTTGAAACTTTACGTTAATCCACTTTCTGGTTGGAAAAGACGTGAAACTTACTCAAGAATGAAATTGTATTCCACATCATTACACTGTTCTCATTAAATCTATTATTTCCACATCATCGCCCAAGAAAGTACCCGATGCAAGAATCCTCCTAGAGTTCACTTCCCTAATTCACAGGACAATTACAAAATTGTTTTTGCCACAGTGGGAAATGTTGACTGCTGGGTCACTTAAATTCTTGCAGTGCCAGCTAATAGGAAAGAGCACTGTATCTCCTTGCAGAACTAGAATGCAGCAAAGTAGCCAGAGGATATGAAAGAGCTTTTGAATTTGACTTATTTCCCTTCATTTTGTTTTGTAATTTTTCTTCTGTAAGTAAAAAAGTTTTCTGGGAAAAGTAAGTGAGATTTATATGTGGGTTGTTGGGTGGATTTTTTCAAAGGCTGTTGTCTTGTGTTAAACTAATTTGTTTTTAAATCAAGCATTCCATTTATGAAAGTGATTACCCTGTAATATAGGTAAAAAAAAACTCTCCCAAAACTGTTTTATTCCAGTGTTCTCCTGATAGAAAAGTATGCCTCATATGAACAGTTTTAAGAGCATATTGACATATAAAAGCTTGAAAAACAAACCTCTCTCCACAATATTTTATTCTGTGATAATTATGAATGCCTGCATAGAAATATTTGTTGCCTGTTGCAAAGATTTGATTATTTTATAAAATGGCTGAATAACCTCTCCACAGAGAGCTGAGAAAGCTGCTGTGTGGACTAAAGGATATTCTATGGTATTCTGAGCAGGGACAAGATCAGCAAAAGCACTCTTAAAATCCAGATGAAATAAATGATAGAAACATTTTTATTGATTTAGGTGAAGAGTCAAGGCAACTCTGAAGATTTTGGGCACCTCATCTTAAATTGTTCAAGGCTGTGCTGGAAAAGCAGAATCTTCCTCTAAGTTATATTAAGTTGAATACAGAATCACCATGAGACAACTTGTAGAGACGCAGCGGTCCTGGAGCTAGCTCCAGAAACGGAGCCCCTACAGACAAAGCCCCGTCACCCCCCGGAGCCGGGACCGCGGGGGGTTGGGGGGTCTCCGTTAGTCCTTCTTCTCTCTAAGGCTGCAGCTACAACCAGGAACAAAGGAGAGGACTCCCAGCTATGGACAGACTGACGCAGTTTTATTAGGAACCACAAAGTCTCTCCAGCTGAGAGCCAAGAGAGAGACTTACACAGGGGTTTTGTACTCTAGGGTGGGGTTAGTAACTGTCCAATAGACATAATATCAAATAGATACATTAAAAGACTGAAAGTACAAACAACTAATAAGAAAACAAAGCAGGAGGGATTTCTGTGTACAGACCAGTGATATTACAGAGTTTATAGAAGTTTCGAGAGAGAAAAAGGCAGGCAAATATGACTGACATTAAGAAAGGGTGGATCTAACATTATTTCTAAGGGAGGAGAGAGGAAATGGTCATGAAGCCTGGGAAAACTCATAAACAGCAGGGGAATACAGGAATAAACCATTTGACAGTCTTGGAACTTATGAAAAACAGATCCCAACATCAACTATTTGATTTCTCAACAGAATTGATTTTAATGATGGCACAGTGATCTTGTCTCTAGTTTCTGTAAAAAACCCCAACATAAGTTTTTCAAATATTTCCATGACAGGAGCAGTGTAAACTCTGTTCAGCGGGCAATTAGTTCTTGTTATTTAGATTACTTGAAAAGACCATTTTCTCTTCCAGAAAAAAAAAAAGAAAGTGGGTTAGTAGTAGGCAAATATAGAAGGCTACAGTCCTTCATTAGACATCCATATGAAACCTACTTGTCTAATTGTTGCTTGTAGAGAAAAACACAGTATGAAGCCAAATTTGAAGCAATGTCTTTGAGCTCAATGCCTATGAAAGCAGCCTTCAGTGATTGTTCAGATGGTGCCTCTGTTCTGTGGATCTCCAACATGAGAGTAGAAGATCCCTCTCTGATACTTAATTTTAACAAAATGGGAGGGTAATTTTCTTTACAATTTTCTCTTAATTATATAAGTTACTGAAGCAAATTTAAGTCAAAGCTACAAGAAGAACTGTACCTTAAAAATACTCCTCCCCTGCCTCACCTCCCCCCCCACCCCCTCATCCACCCCCTGGAAAGACACAGTATTTTCAACTCTATTTTCTATTCAGGTTAATAAAGAGAAAAACAGAATCAGTTTTTATACCATATAAAAAAAAATATATATACACACATATTTATTTATGTGTATGTAGATATTCATGGGTCTGCCTGTAATGTCTTCCATTCCTTCATGGTTTATAACCCATTAAAGCTGCCTCTAAAATTGCTGCAGATTTTGCATATGCAAACAAAATGCACACTCTGTTCCTAATTTTCATGTGATTTTAACAATCCCAACAGATGTTCAGACAAGGTAAAAGTTGCACACCTGTTTGAGTTTGTATGTCTTCTTGCTCAGTGTATTTGCGTTATTATTTTGTGTATATAAAGCCTGTACCTTGTATACATGCTTAAATGAAAGTTCTGATCATGTAATTGCATGATCACATTTGCAACAAATTGAGTGACTAAACTTGAGCAGTTGCAAGACTGAATGTAGTAAAGACTGAAAAAGAAGTTGGAAAAGAAATAATCACAAAACTGCCTAGCATTTCTTTATCAAGAGTTATATATCTAGTAGGAAAGAAAATGTGCACATTTCATCTGTTTCTGAGTGAATATAAAAAAGAATTATATTTTTGAAACAATGACATGAAAGGTCTCTCTACTCTTTCCTTATTTTATATCTATCTATCTATCATCTATCTATCTATCTATCTATCTATCTATCTATCTATCTATCTATCTATCTATCATCTATCTATCTATCTATCATCTATCTATCATCTATCTTCTCACTAATACCAGATGGCAGTTTTTAATTTATCCAATTAAATGTTATATAGCAGTCAAATATTAAGGAACAAAACTAAACAAACAAAACAACACAGCAAAACATAAAAATCCCAAACCAACAGTGGCTAAAGACAGCTCAGCTGTACTCACTGAGGATTTTCAAGGTGGAAAACACATCAGAGGACACTTGCTTGAGGTTTAAGAAGAGGACTCTACCAACTGTATTGAAACTGCTTATGACTTTTGGCTGGCTAGTGAGAGTTTAGTGTTAATGCTTGTAATTATATTATTGAAGAACAAATTTTGGTAACAATAGGCAATTAATCTGGAACCACAGAGATTGTCCAGAATGGTTCTTGTGTAAAGTAAGCTTGGATTCCTTACTCAGTATAAGATGTCTTCTCTCAAGGCTTGTGTCTCCTTCCACCTTTCTTGCTAGAGACAATGCAAATAGATTAAATTCTCTATAGGTTGTACTTACTGGGCAGTGTTAATGTAGTGAATTGTTGAAGAAACAGAGAAATACCTGAGCATTTCAGAACATCACTCAAAGTTGAACATCCTGAAAGTTTCTTAGCATATCTCAGTTTTAACCTTACAAGATTTTTAAAAATGTCTGGAGAGCTTAAAAGCTTCTGGAGAGGTTATTTTTTAATTTTTATGAAAAAAACATACAATAATGTTCTTACTCTGTTCTGCTTTAGTACTTCATTTGAGGCCAAACTGCTACCTTCAGACTGATCAAAACCTATTGGTTTGGACTGGATTAAAAGTTCTCTCTGAGGAAGGCTGTATCTTAAAGACAGAGCACAATGATAAACTTTTACTTTGTTCAAAAAGTTATAGACAAAAGAGATAATACACTCCATTTTGCTGAAAGAGTGAATGTTTCACGACTGTCCTCCACAGCATAAAAAACCCCCTAATTCATCAGTGGTTCTGTACAGACGCTGACTAGTTTGGTGGAGTTAAGCAAAAATAATCCTTTGTTTTACCAAAATCTCGTACTGTGTCCTCACCAATATCTAAACCAGAGACTTAGGGAAGAATGCTACTCAGAGGAATGTAACTCACTCTTCTTACAAGAGCAGTGTTCCCCAAAAAAATTTCAGAGAGTTTTCAGACCTCTAGCAAATTTCCTTAAAAATAACCTATTCAAGGCTTTTCATACATTCTGTAGAATGACCAACTATTTGTATTACAACTCAATTTTAATTTTATATTATTTTTATCTTCTATGTTTCAGTAACACATCAAAAGCTGCAAAGTACTAGGGAAGTTGGTTTGAAATGTTTTTCATATTCTAAATGAGGGAAGACCATAAATATTTTAGTACTGGAGGTTTTTGAAAATGCTTTTTTTAAACATGACTAGTCAGTTCCAGCTCCCACATATTGCAGTCTCAAGGGTGATATGCAATATGTTAAAATTATTTCTGCCAGATTTTACAGGTCTTAAAATATGAGATTCAAAATTATGGATTGACTGGAGATCTTAGTAAAGCTAAATAAAAAAAAGGGTAGTTAAATAAAAGAAGGGTATTTAAAATGCATATTTTCTTTCACGCTCCACACATGTATTTTCATCTTCCCAGTTACATTTTATCTACCATTTGCAAATGACCAGTTAATATTTGTGATGTTGACTGAACAACCCAAGGAAGTGTAAGAACTCAAAAGAAGGTTAAACAGGCCCAAATCTACCTGAAAACTGAAGTCAATTGAGAGAAATCTTCTTCCAATATTGTTACAAATAGACCCACTTTATAAGGAAAAGCTGTTTAATTATTCACTAAAATAATATGAACCTATATAAGCTGCCTTGAAGGCATTTTGCAGCAATTACAGAGTCACAGCTCTGTAAGGCCAAACTGCTCTTTATACTGCAATGTTAAAGACAAGATGTGTAAAAGAGATGAGATGGGATGGACTTTGACTGAAACTTAAAGCAAAATCTGGATTATTTAGTTGTAGACAACCAAGGGTTTGCTGTAACTTAAAAAGCAACTATATGAAGCTAGGCAACATTTGTAGGAGATGAAGCACTTTCCATTAAGTTGGATAATGTACTTGGAAAAAAATAGACAAGAAAGATAAGAAAGAGATTTTAGGAAAAGTTGGCACATCAGAATATTTTTCCTTTCTTTTCCTAGCTATAGCAGTCTCATAAAGGTTACTGCATCTTCTTACAATTGCTACCATGCTGGTATCCTTAGGCCTTTGTGCCATAACAACTCTGTTACTAAAAGGTCTAGAGGCTGTATAATTTGAGGGTAATGAGGGACTTCCCAGCTTAAATCAAGAAGATCTGTAAATCCATTGTAGCTTTCTTTTGAATCTAGTGTAGAATACTGGGCAGAATAATTCCCTGCCCAGAATCACTGGGCAAGGAGCTGAGGAAATGTCAAGTTTCTCAGCCTGTGTGTCCTAGAAAATATCTTACTCAAAGAAAGGTTTACTTACTTAAAAATATGCAAAAATTATTTCTATTCATGATATCAATGCACATTAACCTGAAGAGACTGCGCCACTGTCACCCACTCATAAAATTCACCTATTAGGTCAATTGCATTCAGGACTGTGTGGTACTGCCTCTAAAATGCAAGAGACATTTTTAAAATCTACATTTGTAATTTATGATTATGATTACTTTGCAAAAAAAGACTCCTGACAAAGTACCAGATACATAATTTTGTATCTTGGCCCAGTTTTTAGAAATAAAATTTCAGTTTGTGACTTAGATCCTCTCCCACAGAGGAAAAAAAATCACTTTTAAAAATCTAATAAAATCATCCTATTAAGAGGCAATAATGTAACACATTAATTTTTAAGAAACAGGGCAGAAACATTTCTCATGCTGCCTTTTTGACTGATCTTGGCATGTATTTGAAGTTCAGCAGTGGTTGTGGCATAAAAGAACTGTAGAATATATAAAATATGTTAGGTAAATAATCAAAGTATGGGTTTACACCTTAGATATCACAGCTTAGGAATCCAAACTATAATTTCTAAAACATACTGGTTTTTCACAAGTTCATTTATGCTGTGAGCAAAACACAATGTTGATAAAATCCTTCTTTGTAAATTTGTAATTCTCTTGAATTCTTAAAAAAAGCAAAACCATAGGGAATCAACACTGGTTTGAGCCCTTCAACTGATGTTTCTTGAGTTTTCTACTCTGGTCTCTCAATTAAGCTCCTTGGTAATAGTGTAGATAACTGACTTTTTCTGACTGCATGGTGATCAGATGTCTTTCTGTAATAATTCCTAGGAGCTTTCAGGTATGTCTGCTTTAAAAAAAACCCTTTTTCTCCTTTTGCTAGGTAGAGTGGGAAATAAATCAAAAATTCACAAATATATCCCTAAAATAGTATCCTAATCATGTCATCTTCAACGAAGTTTATGCAGTAATAAGTCAGGGTGTTATCATTTTGTCTGGTAAATCCCTGTGATGGCTCTGACACGGGTTCCTCTCAGTTCTTTCATCTGTTTCTCATATAGGTTCTCATATTCAAGTTCTCTTTTACCTGAATAGGTGCAGCAACCCACTTTGTATCATTATAATTTTCTTGGTTGGTCTACTATTATGCAAAAGTTGAGTAGGCTGTATATTTTTGAGTGCTGCAAGTACACAACAGACATACGTGATCAGAGACTCACAGAATCTGTATCATGCAGGCTAATTTTCAATTAATGGCTGCTGGAGTGTTTATTTTACTTGGGACAATTTTGATTTTAACTTTGCTCCTTTATTCAAGGAACCGATCTTCTGTTGTTCTTCTTGTGCTGGTTAATAGATGAAAGAATATTTAAACAGTTTAGAGAAACCTTTTTCAGAGGGAAAGCCAGCAGCATGCAAATAGAAAATACATCATAAGAATGTGTTAATTCAGGCAATGCTTTCTGTAGGGGAAAAATATTAGCATACATTTTTAATTTTTTTTCAAAAGTAAAATTTTCTTTTTACAAATATTTAGTACTACCATGTACACTACATAACAAACCTAAATCAAATAAATTCAGATAATACAGTAGTAATAACATATTTTATCTTATTAAAAATCAGATTGCAAAGGCCTCAAGCAATTGAGGGTCGTTAATTAAAACTTTGGATGATTTCCCTCAACCCTCACATTGCTTTAAATCCCCCAAAGTGCTCATCTGTAGGAATTTTAGTTTAAATTACAATGTTTCCCTTTGGAAAGGGTGAGACGATGCTGAATTAGCTCAGTTGTGTTCTTTGCTCAGTGTGTGGATTGTTACACCTGCAGCAGCAAGCTGGAGCAGAGGCTAATTTCCAGCTGAGACTGACGCAGGAGGTGCTTGGCAGAGTCTCGTTGGATATTGCCCTTGGTTACTGTGTGGTTTGGAAATGTTGGGATTGCTGGCTCTGCCAAGCAAGGGGCTGTGCACAGACCATTGTTCCTTCACTGTGCAAATGGGTTTGGAGCACATTGCAAGGTGCCTTCTCACACAGGGAGCAGCAGAGGCTCTGAACAGCTCTGCTGCTCCATTTCTTTACACAGCCCTTCCTTGTCAGTGAACTTGTAGACATTTTCACAAGCTTTTCCCTAGCTGCTGAAGTTTCAAGCAGCATCAGTTACTGTTTGCAATAGTTGATGACCTGGGTTAGCACTGAGTGCATTTTCAGAACATTTCTAGAGCAAACAAGGGCATTCTTGTGAATGGAATCCATGTCCATAAGTCAGTTAATTTCACACAGATCGTAATAGCTCTCAGTCAAATATCAATGGACCTGGATTTGACCCAGATGTGATAAGGTCTTCACTTTTCATTTCAAAACTTCTGAGTGTGTTTTTTTAACAGCTTCTTAGTATCTGTTTTCATTACCAGCTTCTTAATTTTGGTTTGGTTTTTTTTTTTCTGTTTCTTGAAACTTCTCACAACAGAAGTATAGAAGACTGTATTTTAAGAATCCTGGCAACTGCAAAAAACCACAAAAAAGATTACAAAACAGGTACTATTGGGGCAAGGAAAGCAAGCTTTCTTTGGTTTCCCACTTTGACTGAAAGGGCTTAATAATATGAGACAGAACAATTCTGTGGTACAATTTAGTCCCAACCCCATATATTATTTTGAATGGATACTGTGAAAGGTGGTTTAACAGAGAAAAACTGTTGACTATGAGGTTCTAATTGTTATGTATTAAGCAAAGCCAACAAGTGTAATTACTAATCCTTTGCAAACATAATGACTACCATCTTTGTCATTACACAGAAAGCAAACCCATGACCTGCAGGGTTAGAATATCCATTTTCAGGGTCAAGGCATTTTACAGAATAAAATCTAATAGATCTATTCTCGTGTTTTTATTTTCCCTTCCACTGGTTTAGTTCCTAAAAATATAACTTTTTATAATGCCGGATTTTCTTATTTGCTTAAAGAATTAAGTAAAATTAGAGAAATATTTTTAAAGTATGCTTTATAATGAAATAAGCAAGTTCTGTTCAGGGATGGCTGGTTTTGCCAAGTTCCCTTCTGGACTACTGTATTTCTGAAGGGACCAACAGTCTGGTTGAGGGATTTTTATATTATCTAGGGAATAAAGAGGGAAATAGTTCCCAGTGTCTTATTTTCCATCCTTTGGAAATTGATACAATATATGATGTTTTAGACTGATTTTAAAAAATCCTGTCTCTCCAGTCAAAGCAGTGTGCACAGAACACTGAACCTTTTGAAATCTGTTTGCTTGAATCTTCAGTAATCTGCTCTTGTATGATGATGATGGTTTCATGGTTCTTTATTGATTTATTGATTCTGCACCTTTCTGTTTGAAAGGCTGCTTAAAGAGAACTTGTTCTGAAACTGCATATAAATAATTTTCTCCTGAAGAGTTCTGCTAGAGAAATTTTTTGTGCTACAGTGAAAAGAATCAGGTGATATATTTAAAAAATGTGTGTACATGCCTTTGGCATTTTTCATTAGTGCTGCAAAAATTCTTGTTGCTATTTGCACATCTTACACTTTGAGAAAGACGATTATGTGTTTTAGATCAAAGCACTTAAAAAGGTTACAAAAGTCTGAGCAGACACCAGGTCCCTGATCAGTTTAACCAAGAGTGAGCAGCACAGCAAGGCATTTCCATTTCTCCAGCCATTTTAACACATGGAGACCAGAAATTTTATAATAATCATATAATAATTCTCATATTTTATAACTATTTGTATACTAAAATATATATAGTATATGAGGCCACTGGCACTATTATTACAGTAGTGGGCTTTTGCTGATGTTTCATTTAGGGCTGAAAGGCTGCAGTGTTAATAAACTTTCTGAATTTTCATCATTGCTCCTGCTCTCTGAATGATTGTTCTATAACAGTTTTTTATCAGAGTATCATATGAAATGCAGAAATTGTGCACAAAAGGGTTAATATTCAATCCTTTCCTTTTCTTTTGGACAAAGACTGTGTAGATAAGGGATTGACACACTACAATGTTGGCACCATTTTAATTTTTTCTCTGGATACTTATGATATTACAGTAATCTAATTTATTATGAACTTTTTCCACCCATGGTAAGACATCCATCCAATAATTATTTTCTTTTTAAAATGTAGAAGCAAGTATTCCTCTTTTCCAAAGAGAACTCTGTATGTATCTGCTAGGGCCAAGGGCAAAGACAGGCCATGTGTGCTTCCTCACCTGTTGTGCTCATCCTAATCTTTTTTTCCTGAAAGCATTTGGATGGTAAAAACTGGCTTCGTCTTAAATTTATGTGATGAATTTTGATCACTGGGTTCTGTCCTTTGATCTTCATCATAACAGAATATAAATACTAACCAGACAGTTTCATATGAAAGCAAATATTAATTTTAATTTAATCAGTTACAATTATTGTATCTCTGATTAGCAAATCACCCTACCAAATAATATCTCTGATTACCAAATTGTCTTAACATATATTTTTTTCTCTTTGCTTAACCTAAATATATTGTCAGTAAAGAATTTATCTGCTTTCTCTTTCAGTATTCTTTTCCTTTTCACTTGACACAGAATATTTATAGCAGGTGTCTGTCTGCAAACAGAGAAATACTTTTTTACTTTTTCACTGAGCATTTATTTTGCTGGCCTTGCAATACACACATTTTCTCTTAGGTCAAACCATTTACAAACATTTCTGTTCGTGACCTCCTATAGACAATCTGGAAGCCACAAAGTCATATCACCTGTCTTTGGCATGGTGATTTCCAGGATTTGAGACTGTATCTTGCATCTATACACACAATCAAGCATTTTTCCCTAACTTCTTAAAGACAGGATAATCAAAAAGCCTTCTCTGATGTTGTTGTTTTTCCTAAAATATATATTTTTTTCAGAGAAGTGCAATTTTCCCCCCACAAAAGGTATTTTTTTAATAGGGATGGAGAAAATTATGTACGTGGTTTTATAGTAAAATCGCTGGTCAGTGATCTGCGCTGTATCACAGCTTTATACACGTGCTATAAAGTTAAATGCCTTACATGCAGGTTAGTGCTCTTTTTATATTTTCAATATGTTCAGAGTAATCTTTCCCTTCCCTTATATCTTGAGAAATCAAAGCAAGCTGTCACTTTGACTTGTTTCTGCTGCAGAATGCCATAAAAATACTTCCACCTTCAGCCTGTCCTGTGTGTGTCATTCCAGAACAGGTGGAGCAGTTTGCTCTTGGATGAATTCCAAGAGATTAGCTTGATTTCTGCTGATGGATGCTGATTTCTCATAGTCTTCTTAATTCCACAGTGGAAATCTCAAAACTGTAGAAAAATCTAAACTCATGGGCTTTTTGGTTAGCTTTGTTAGGTCAAATCCTAGCCATTATCAAGCAAAGTGTGTGTCTGAAACCTGATTTTTCTTTGCTGATGTGCCCATCATTGGCCACATTCCTGCATATGGTTAGGATTCCCATAGTTCCATGCTTCAGGCAGGGCATCTAGAGGGGTTCTTTTGGACATCCTGCACCACTACTGCATTTTTAAGCTCATGACTTCCCCTTTGGCTTACCCTGAAGGAACCCTCTTGGGAAGAATTTATGGACATCTCTCGTTCCTCCAGGACCTTCCCCTTCAGTCACCATTGGCTCTTGTGGTTCCTGTAATCAAGAGGTAGCTCTACTTGACTCTTGAATGATGTGGCTAATCGAGGGTTGTACTATCCTTATGAATGCCTGTCACTGGAGATAGGCTGGAGACCAGTATGCAACAATTTTCAGTAAGAGGTATCAGCCTTTTCTCTAAGCTCTTTTCTTTGTACATTGTAATTATGCTATGTGCATTTTTCTTGGTGTAGATGAAATCTCTGCAGATAAGAAGCAGGTGTCAAAATAAAGATCTCTGTTTGTCTGAAAATAGTACAGCTGAACATATTTTATACTCTCATTTGATACTCAAGTGTTTAGCTTCATATTTAAGCTGAATATCCTGCTACCCTGATGAGTGTATTTTTATAAAAAGAACCCATATACTTTTAAATTTTTTCTTGGTTTAGTTTGACTTACTTCATAGAAGATATCTGCAAAACTTATGGAAAGCAGAATAGAATATTTTTGCATATTTTCTGCATATTCTTTTTCTACATTTTTCTTCATTTTTCTATTTTAATATTGCTGGACTATGTTAAATGACTGGCATGTCTGTGTCCATTTTTCATCTCTGTTGATTAATATGTCATTAAAGCAAATATTAGCTAATTCTTACGAGGTAACAAAGATTCTACCTACCTCACTTGCTTGTGGGGTATTTTTCAACATTTACGCTGGTTTATTAATAATGCCTCAAGAGATTTCTGATTTGTTTTGCCAAAATTTGAACCTTTGCTGTGTGTAATGCAATCAATACAGTCAAACATCTGTCTTTAGAATAATTATGACTCCATTATTCGTTTTGTGCGAAGTCAGCATGCATTGGAATTAAATTCTCAAAAACATATTTTTCTCTAAAAAGAATAATTTTTCTACATCATGAGAAAACAATGCAGACTTCTTGTATGTATTTTACAGTTATAAAAGGTTATTATTGGTTCCTAAAAGGCCAGTGCAAATGTTTGGACATATGGGGGAAAAGCTCCTCAAGTCTCCTGTTGCCCTTCACAATCTTGTAGTCTTTTCATTCAAAAAACCTCTGTGAAAATAATGTCAGTCAAAGCTTTTGTGGTGGTATGGTAGAGATCTTTACATCCAAACAGCAAAGTTGAATGTCTTGACATTCAACTGAGTGTTGAATGAGTGCTACTGAGTGTTTCTTCCCAATTATGTTTCTATCACTATTTTCCATTTGCTAGAGCTTGTGTTGCTGGCATATTTTCTCCTTATTTCCAAATTCTTTGCTTTAGCCACAATAACGGTACACATCATAGTTATTCTTCTCTATAGACCGAAGAATTTCTTGACTTTTCAAAAGCAGCAGTACTAGGCCAGAGAGTAACATTGCATTTTACTCCATTTATGCATTTATTCTGTTTGCAGAAGCTGCTGATTTGTCCAAAATCTGTATTGCAGTAAAGTACTGAATCATCAGGTTGCCTGTTCCTTTATTTGTAGTCTCTTTTGAAGACCTTGAATAAGCATAGTCTGATACCTCTTTGCATGTTCAGATGTCTGCTGTCAGGAGTAGTTCATTTAGACTTACAACTTGTCACCAATTTGGCATAAATTGGCAATGTGCTTTTCAAAATTCTGTTTCCTTTAAAAGCGCCATTATGTAAATCTTCCTTGACATATAAAATGGGACTGAAGAGAAAACAATGGTCTTAAATATTTCTCATTCCAGTGACTGTCTCTGTGTGCAGCCAACACAGACTGTGAGACATGTCTAGTTTTTCTTGAGATTGTTTTAGTTCTAGTACTGCAAAGAAGTACTAGAAGATCTAGAGATGCTACTACTAGAAGTAGAAGATCTAGAGATGCAGAAGGTTTAGAAGTCCTTCACTGTGATCTTGTGCTGTCTGTAGCATGCTTTACTGGTACCTAGGATTGTCCCCCAAAGCATAAATTGAATAGCCACTTTGTGTCAAACATTGCCAGTATTTCCCTTGAACTCCATCACTGTCACTGTTATGGCTGACTGTGGAGTTTTCTTTGCTCTCTTGCTTTGTCACCCCAAAGCTGTTTCATGATATTATTGGTCCCAATGAAAATACACCACCTTAATTCCAAGAAATTGTAAGTTTTCTTCCAGTCATACATGAGAATTGTTTCTGCAAACACCTGACCATACTAGGTCAATACTAGTTAGGACAATATTCTAGGAAGATTTCACTTGGAGCTTCTGACAAAAGAGGTGCCACCATGAACTAGACCAGAAGGATATACTGATCCTTGTAATGCTGAAACCACATAGTGGCATTTGGGGAGACGGTTTAGTGGTCAATATTGTGGTGTTGGGTTAACCAAACATTAGTTGGACTCAAGGATCTTAGAGGTTTTTTCTAACTTTACAATTTAATGATCCTGGGTTAAAGAGTCAACACCCCTTTTCTAGTTGTTTCCAAATCATTCAACATATGCTTAATTAGTCTTAAACAGGAATGTGGAGGCACCCAAACTTTCCATGTCTGCTTTGATTCATGATCTGTCTAGATCTCAGAACTCTGAGGGAGGCAGGCTGTCACCCTCTGTATTTTCTACAGAAAGCCAAACCAGTTTCACTTGCAATTGAAATGTGCCTTCTCCACCCTCCACCCTGTCACTTCTCACCAATGTCAGCCAAGTCTGTGCTTGGCTTTGCTGACACTCTACAACAAACTGGCTCTGCCTATGGATGAAGAGGATATTCTTCCTGCCTGTGTCTGACAGATAGCACCTTCATATTCAACCACATCACAGTGCTTATGTAGCACAGAGATTTCCCATGAAAATGGGGATTTAAAAAAACCTAAGCTCTTAAAACATTCCTGCCCTATATTTTTGGTGGCTCCTGAGGCCTAAAAGGAAGTAGAGGGTCAGGAGAGATGACCCTAAGGGCCCCTTCTGAACACAGTCTATGAAATTTCCATGTAAATATCTTTATACAAGATCAGAACCCTGAAATCTGTTTATAGATGATACAGTACAGTTTATACACCTAAGATGTGACTTGTTAAATCCCACAGTTGGTCAGATGACTCACATAAGTGACCATAACTATTGCCTAAAAAGGAATTCAAAGGAGACATGGGTGAATGCAGACATTTACACTATAGACATCACTAGATTGTTAAATTCACTCCAAATATCTCGATTCTACCACAAATATTCCAATTAAGTGGTCAGATGCTTCTTTCCTGCTTGTATGCAGAAATGTCAGTGAACATTTTCACAGTGAACAGTTACTGGGAACATTATATCAGTGAGGAAATTCCACCACCACCCCCTTTGAAAAAAAGATATTTAAAAGCATTTCATTAATATTTTACAGTTTATTTCAGACCTCATGTTTTAAATGAGAGTGATTTGAAATGTTAAACACTTTTGAGTTTTAATAAGTGAGTATGCCTCCAGCTGTTCTTTAAATAACCGGGAAATGAAGGCCAATTGGTTCCCATTTGCAGTCTGAAGCTGGATGAGATCTGCTTGCATGCTTCACAGTTAGATGTGAGCTTGCAACATCTTAAACATATTTCCCTCTTATTTCTGAATAAATACACATATTAGCTTTTTCAGTGGTCTCATCCTTTATAGAAAGTAGAATATAACTTTTTTTCAGGTGTGCCTCATCCTTTAGTCTTGTCACATTGAAATACTTTTGATGTTTGGCAATTAAATTAATTAAATTTTCTTCTTTCTTTTTCCCCCCTTCATTTTCTGTGAGATGCTAGCTCATAATCAGAACAGACTGCACCTCATTTTTCTCTGGCAGATACATTTTTTTCATTCCATAGATATGAGGAATTCTGATACTACATTTCTTGTGTACCAAAACCCATCTTTAATTAATTACTAATCTTTACAGAAAGGACCAGTTTCTTTTGTCATAGTACAAATAGGTCTACCACATTGTTTTCTGTAAGATATTAAATTAACAAAAAGATTCTCCGCATCTTTCTTTTTCTATTTTGAAAAATCTGGGTAGTCACAGACTTGTATGATCTTCCTTTCCCTTGAACCACAATTATCTGCTAAAATTGGATTACGTGGGACAAAAGCCTCAGTCTATATGCATGTGAATTGGGATTTCATAATCCTGTTCTCCTTCTGAGAAAGCAATAATATTGTCAGTATCTTTTTGGCACTTGTGGAATCACTGAAGATGAAGCATAAGCACCAGAAGACAAATCTGTCACCAACAATGTGTGCTCCCAGCCCAGAAAGCCAAACATGTCCTGGGCTGCATCAGCGTGGCCACCAGAGAGGGTCCTCTGCTCTCGTGAGACCCCACCTGGAATACTGCATCCAGCTCTGGGGTCCTCAGAACAGGAAAGACAGCTCTTGGAGAGGGTGCAGAGAAGGCCACATAGATCAGAGCGCTGGAGCACCTCTCCTGTGAAGTCACGTTGAGACATCTGAGATTGTTCTGCCTGGAGAAGGAAAGGTTCAAGACCTCACTGTGGCCTTTCAGTACCTAAAGAAAGCTTGTAAAAAATGGGGAGAGGGTCTTTTTATACATGCAGCAGTGACAGGACAAGGGACAGCAGTTTTAAACTGAAAGAGTGCAGGTCTACATTAGATGTTAGAAAGAAATTCTTTGCCCAGAGGGTGGTAGAACACTGGAAGAAATTGCCCAGAGATGATGTGTTTGCTCCATAGCTGGAAGTGTTAACGTTTGGATGGGATTTTATGGGTACCTGAGTAACCTGATCTAGAGAGTGGCATGCCTGACAGTGGTAGGAAGGTTGGAACCAAATGATAAAAGCATATGGTTTTGGAAGACAAAATTCCTCTGTTACTGTGGTGGTATTTCCAATGAGTATTTATGATGTTATGACGTTGTCTCTGCAATAAAACTTTTAGCAGAATAAAATGTTCTTTAGAGAAGTTTTATTCCTTCTTCAGGAAGTTTATGGAACTCCAATGTCTCCATTAGGCATCAGGAGACAAATGACTGATTGTCATTCTTGGGCTTTCAGAAGTTGTTTGGGCCATTTCACATCAAGTGTCTGGTTCATTTAGTACTTCATCCCTCATTTTTCTCTGGAGTAGAAAGAAGCTATAGTTTTATTATGATGTTTAACTTGCATGAATTTGGTCAAGTGTTTTTTCAGGTATATGAATCTCTACTGTAGACTGCTTGTTAATCTTGACACTGTGGATTTAGAGGGGTTTGTTAGAAACCAGAGGTTTGCTATCGTCTCTGTTTCGTCTTAGTATTTGATGTAATGGGGGTGACTCAGTGTAGGCTGAAAGAACTTTTCCGCCTTTATATTTTAATAGTTCAGACTCCTTCCCATTGGTGAACATGACCATCTGCCCTGGACATCTGGTTTCTCACTGCTAAAATGATCTTTCTATTGTTTCCATGCCCCACTTGGAAGAAAACTATGTACTGGATTTTCTCCCTCACTTTCAGTAGCTACTTACCAAGAAAGGTTGTGATGCTGTCTAATCCACAATGTATGATGTTTTGCATTCTTTGAACAAACATGAAATAAATAATCAAACATTTCTGGTGCAAGTATTCAAAAGTTCTTGAATAATATGTGAAGTCAGAGTTTGGCAATGTCTATGTTTACAATAATTTACTGTAAGAGCTGAATGTAGATTTGAAGATATTTTGTTACAGATTCAACACCAGTTGGACTCATTTCACAAAGTCCTTTACTCTCTAGAAAGGAAAATTAGAGTTGTCAAAACCTTTATTGCAATTTAAACTATCATTATAAGTGAAATGCAGTTGTCAGAGATATTTTCAGACAGCAAGTTCAGCCAAGAATTTCTGTGGAAAAAGAAACAATAGATTGGTATTGCCAAATTCCCTGACATGTTTGGTACAGTTGGTATTGTGTATGTTTTCTTCTTTCCTCTCTATTTGCACATCTCTGCTTTCTCTGGGAGGCTATAGTGACTAAACTCTCTTTTTTTGTCTTCAGGCTACTTTAGAAAAACCTCCAGGCTGTATGATGACTCATCCAGCTTTTCTTTAGGTATTTTATTTGTCTTCTGTAGAAATCAGACAGCACCATTATCCATTTCATACTGCTTTCCTGAGATTGCCTATTCACAGGGACAAAAGCTTCAGCCCATGAAATCATTATTTTACTCATAAAATGTCTTTAATTCATATTGAAAAATGGTAATACATTTTGTTTTGGGAATATGCCAGTCCTTATTAATTCTCTTTTGTACCCTGCAATGAGAAAAACCTGCGTACCAAGAAATGGTGCACCAGTTTTCCAAATAACCTTTACTAAGAAAAACAGTGGAATTCTCATTTAAGCCATCCAACAAGATATTGTATTAAAAAATGTTCCTCCTCCCCTCTTATTAACCAAGCTAGTCACCTCATCATAGAAGGTTATCATGTACCCTGCTTAATGCAAAAACATGCATTATATTCTGCTTTCCTTACTACAGTTCCCTTTCATGCTGAATACTGCTGATATCTGTTGTGATTAGAAATCATTGTAGTCCTGGGCAGGGCTTCAGGTGGCCCTGCCAGAGCACTGAGATTTGCAGATGACCTCTAGAAGCCCCTTCCAGCCTCAGCTGCTGTGTGATTCTGTAATTCTGTGAAAGTCAGAGTATTTTAGATCTTTCACAGTGTTGCATGCACTTATTCTCATTTATCAAAATCTTTTTTCCCCCTGGGTTGATTATTATTGTCAGCTATGTTTAGGTTATGCTTTGTTACTTTTTTTATTTTTTGGCTCTGTGGAAGGAGGAAGATTACTATTTTCCTGCATCTTCCTTTTTTACTATTTGTCTTTAAAAAAAGGAATAAAACCTTTCCTCAATACTGGTGGTCTGGAGTAGCCAGATTGCACAAAAAACCCATGACTGTAGTTTTCATACACAGAGCTGTTTCTCTCTTAGTGGTGGCTGCAGAACTGTACAAACCTGCTCATGGATCTTCTGGCTTCTTTTCTATTTCACAGAGAAGAAGATTTGACATTCCAACATAACCTGTAAATAGGCATCATATTTTCCTGCATTTACTGTTCTCTTTCATGTTGTAATTTCCACTTTTCAACATCCCAAATAGGAGAAAGCATCTTTCTACTGTCTTGGGAAGGCAGGACAAAAGCAACAATCCTGTGGTGTTCACAATTGCTTTCTTCTCTCTGCAGGGAGAAAATAATGATTTTCTTCCTCCTCCTTGAAGTCATATCCTTGCCTCCATAGTGAGACTTATCTTAGTCCTAAAGCCTTGAATATTTACTGTGATCCTACTAGTGCTTGCCCTCCTTCTCTTCTGCTTTACAATGTTGCATTCAAATTTGTTATAGCTAATTTCCACCTAATTCCCAGTTTCTCTATAATGGCATCAGAGATGCTACACCTCTGCCTCTCCACTTTACCCACCTGCCCTTCCCTCCAACACTCATCCTTCCTCCGTGTTTACCATCCTTACCAAATCCTTCCCATGACTCATGTGGACTGACCATGCTTTCTCATCCAGGATTGGAGTGAGAAGCTGACTCCTCTTTGGCCCTAAAGGTATGGATAGAAGTCTTTTCCAGTGTTATTTGTCTAGAAAAGCGGAATGGTAAACAGATGATGACGAGGCAGATGTCAGCTTTATCTTCTTCTTATGACTATGAGGGTGCTTTCTCTCTCCTGATCCAGATCAACTCTGCCTGTTGCTGTGATTGGAAGAACTCTCAGGCACAAAGTATTTTCATAAGATATTGTTAGACCATAAGACTACAGAACGAGAAAAATCACACTTTGCAAAATGTTCCCTTTCTTATTGAGTTCAAATACCTGTTTAGGTTCTTTTGTCAGGTATTTTGCTATACGTGTTTGCCCATGCATACATTCACAAAGAGGTTTTTTTGCAATTTGTGAACTACAGGCCACATCCATTGTATCTCTTGTCTAACCCCAATATAATGACTGTAGCTTTATAAATGAGCTTGGTTCCTGAAGTCTGCAACTTTAATGTATGTGCATTAAGTGCTGTTTTAGACACAGTCTCTGACTGTCATTCCATTACTTTTTTTTTTTTTTTCTTTTCTTGGTGTGGTACAATTACAACTTTAGATAGGTAGCTGTAGGAAACAGTTGCTCTAGGTAGAATGAGATGTTTATGACTCTAACACAATAAACAGTACGGAAAAATTCTGGCAGACAGGAAATGGGGCAAAAACTGGCACTGTAGACTCCACACTATAAACTACTCTGTAATAGTCAGTTAAAAAAATTTGTATCTAGAACTGGACAAAAGTGAGTTTAGGGGTAATGAAGAGAACAAAGAAATAACACAGGTAAAATGCACCTTATATAGTGCATCTGGATGCAACCTGGTGTTACAGACCAATGAAGAGAGAAAAGTGTAAATATATATATGTGAAAAGTGTGTTCTTTTAGACTGATATATTCAGTTTTTGAATATCTTCATGTGAATATGATATAGGGATCTGTTAGAAAGTTAAGTGGGACTCTGGTCCATGTTGCAATCAGTTAAAGATGTAGTAGGAGACTTAGAATGGAAGAAAAGAGTGTTAATTCAATAATAATGGGATAACAGGTTTCACCAGCCTCAATTTTGTCTGTTGTTCACTTCTTAACATAATTTAATGTAGATTGTTTTCTGTATTAATTCTCACTATGAAATACCTCCCAGTTAGTATGAATTCCTATGAACATTTTATCCTGACACACTGCACATTCTGTGCTGCTCTCTGTGTTTATACCAAATAATTCACTTCCTTTTGTGAGTTTAGTAAAGTTACATTATTATCATGAACTAATTTGAAAATGGAATGTTTATTGCTTGCATTTATTTTGGAACATAAAGATAGAAGCAGTTCTGATTGATTCTCTCAATTTTGTACACATCCAAGTTGGGTTGCATTTTGCAGTAATTTCGTCACATTATTTGTATATATGAAATGCTGTATTTTATTGTGCTGACAAGATTGAAAGGAATTTCCTATCATTTTTTCTTCCCAAGGGAAACTGCAACCCATAGAAATTTTCCACTGCTCAATTTTCATAAAAGCACTTGTCAAAAAAGTTTTTATATAATGGTCTATTATAGTAGATCATTTTATTGCCAGAGAAACAGAAGCAGTAAAGTTATTCAAAGCTCATAACTGCACACTCATTTTATCTTCCTTCAAATGAGCTGAGTAGAAAGTATTATTTATTCCCTTTTTAAAAAAGTGAGGAGCCAATCAATACACACAGAAAAAAATAATCTTTCCACAGGTGTATAGTGCTCTAACTCATAAATAGCTTGTACTAATTCAGAAGGTATATCAATCCTGTGTAATTGTTTTCTTTCTTATGATACCTGCACGATGGGAGTGCTCCATTAAATTGTCTGTGTTGGGATGTTTTTTACTGCTGTACAAGATGCAATCATGAACTGAGCTACAAAAACAAAACAAATCTTTGGGTAAGTTTCACAAGCAGTTGTATGTATTTGTGTGAATCTGTAAATTATATTTATATATTTTATTTCCATATGTGTT
>WEZZ01024899.1:10245-21823 GCA_013400585.1 Chloropsis cyanopogon | reverse complement strand
AAGGCAGATGTCACACATAATCAGGCATGTTTAGAAAACCATACTTCTAAATGATGTTTTAAGTTCAGGAGTTTATCCTCTGCTGCCCTGCTTGCATAAATCTTGCATTAGTTTTGATACCATATGCAGTTCATATCTCTGCATGAACTCAAGTTTGAGTTCAGTGAAACCAGACTGTTAAAAGTTATCTCTGTTATCTAAAAAACCCCAGAACCAATGTCCTTTTTAAAATTCTACCCATGACTATGTATAAAAAACAATTGTAATAAAACATCTCAGTTTCTCATTCCTGTGCTTTGCTAGTCTTTTAAATTTATATTTATTTTGAAAATTATATTTGTGTTGCAGCACAAAATGTTATGCAGCATCTGAAGCACAAGCTTACTTGCTGGCATGAATTACAATTTACTAATTATTGTTGTCTCTGAAACATTATTTACTGTCTGTAGAGCATCAATAAAATAAGCTTATTGACACTGTTGTGCTTACATATGCATTTTTTTGTATAATGACTTGGATCTGACTTAAGAAATATGGATAAAAAAATATTTAGATCAGCATTTATTTGCTTAGATTTAATGGCTTAGGTTCTGGTAGCTTTCACTGGAAACAAGTTCTCAGGAAACCTGCCCTGTGTTGGTTTTCACCACCTACACAATAATTTGAAGGTCAGTTTGTGTAAGGAAACTGTATAAATCACATTTATGGCCTGCTCAGTTTCACTTCTCTGTTTTCATACCATGTTGCTTGATGTGTTTCCAGTATTGCTACAGGAACATATTCTTAAATTACAAGTCAAACTTTTTCAAAAAGCCCACCAATGTATAATTGATTTGCAGGTTAGAATCTTTATTTTTTTTTCCTCTTTCCAAATAAATGTCTGCATTTTCTGTTTCATCCCAAAGCATCTAACATTGCATCTGCAAATATTTCGTCCAATGCTTTCTTTCCCTTTAGACAGATTAGTTGTGCACACTGAGCTAGAAGCATTCTTCATTTAGCACTGGACAAATTCCCAAATCTATATAATCTGAAAGAGGAGATAACTCAGGTGAGGTTTTAAAAATACCAGACCATATAGCTGTTATCAAAACACAGCTTGCACAGAAGATTGCTTTTCAGAGTGGAGTTGAATGTATAATCAGCCTTATCCCTCTGCTTTTTAAGCTACAGATACAAAGAAAGATGTGACCTCTTGCTTTTTTTATTCCCCTCCCTTTTCTCCTGACAGCTTGACAAATCGTAGCTTTTGGGACACCCCAGTAGTTGATGAGTCATTTCTGCTTAAAAATAGAATTCCTTGCAGCAAGGACACCCATTCCACTTTTGACGCATGTGTCATTTCTGACAGAGTCACAGGGCCAACTGTGCCATGTTAATTAAGCATCCAGGAGGAAAAGAGCTCTCTCTCTTCAGTAAATACCAGAGCTGGAATCCAACAATACTGAAAAAAAGAAAAGGGAAATCCCATATACATGAACGTGAATACCTGCAGGCTTTCCTCTTTTCCCTGTACTTTGTGAGCATTTTGAGTCTTTTATAGATGCCTGGTGCAATGTAGCAAACATCACTATCCCATCTTTCTTCTGTGCCGCCCCCATCCTTTTTTTTTTTTAAATCCTTGAAGACTTGACAGAACACCAGCTTTACAAAGGGAATTGTAAGGTCTAATTACTGTGTATGGAAGAACATTTGTAATGGAACATTACAATATTATCTTTTATTTGTGAGGCACAGAAATGGTGCTGCATGGGAACAGTGATAAGCAATCAGCTGTGTTCAGCACCAGGTACATGTGATAGAGTACACTGTACGAGCCTCAACAGGAGAAATTATTAAATACAAAAGTGATTAATGTTAAAATGGCAATTTGTGGCATTATAGTTGGCACAGATCTTGCTCACTTTAACATTCATAAAGTTTTTATTACTCTTATCAAATCTACCACAATTACAGGGAGTGGAGCAGGCTGTTCTTTAGCAAGATTCTTAGCTTGTGGCATATTTATTCATCTGCTGCTGATGGCAATTATTTGGCCTCAAAACTGAGGGCCAGCCCCTTGAGTGGAACAATTTTATGGTGCATAAAACCATATTGCTGCAATGATTTTTCTTGGAGATTTGAAGATTTGTTTTTCTCACAGGTTTTTTACTTTGATAAGCATTAGAAATAGTGAATTTGATACAAGGTCAACATCCATAAAGTAATCAATTCTTACAATTCAGGAAATAGCGTGAGTTTGCTGTGATACCTGTAAGATTCTTTAAGAAATGTAAGAAATGATGCTAATAGCCCTAAAAGATACTGCATCAGCCATATGTGTTCTTGTTACTATTTTGAGTCTAATATTTTCTCAAAACAAAGGGATTTTCTATTTTCATGTAGTTATTTAAATTTGTCTTAATTATACTCCATCTCTGCTGAAAAAGATCATTTTTCAACCAAGTTTCTGTCCATTCCTGTGATAAAAATGGAATGCTAAGAGTAACATTATATGGATTATATGAAGTATCTTTTGATAATATTTATATTTAGACTGTTAAACAGTATTAATTCTGAGTAAAATGTGATGTAATGTATCTGAACTCAGATAATGATGGCTGGTTTGCTATTTAGAGTCATATAAGTTACAGCACTCATGGGTGACTTAGATTTTAAAAAATAGAAATAGATACTGCAGTCAACAGTTGGTATTCTGTTATTTACAGAATATCCATTCATCATTGCAAAAAAACTTTCTGAATAACACTAATACTTAAATTCTCATAAAGCTTTTTGATAACTTAATTTTAAGCTCAAGTTTTTCCCACCTTACATTTGAAATTTGGTGTCAGTGACTTACATTATATTGATATGATGAAATTCAGGTGAGAAATAGAACTCAAAAACTTGTATCAAAGTCAATAAATAAAAAAAATACTATTCTTAGTATCAGCCAAATTATTAGTCTCTGTATAAAGTCAGATTACACTTTTACAGTATTACACTTTCCTGTAGATCTGAAGTATTGCAAACATTTTGTATAAAATTAAGGGAGTAGAATAAAAGCAAAAATAGAAAAGAATGAAATAGTTGCAGGATTATCTTGGTTTGCCTTAATTAAAATTAGATTGCAAAGGGATACCAGGGATATTTTTTGAACTGACAATGCTAAATGAAGGAAACATAAGTTGGAAAGGATTCTATTGTTTATTGATTTTGGAAATTTTATAAAGATGAAATAAAGCTAAAAGTTAAACTGCTCCTGAACCACTATTGGTGATTACTTATCTGTTATAAAACTAGAACATGTTTCACTTTTTTCATTTAATTCTTAGATGCGTATGAAGACATTATAATATCTTAGGTTAAGGATTTCTTAAATAGTTTATTTTTAAAATTCTTGTGGTTGTAGACTGGGGAAAAGGCTAAATGAGATTGTGAAATACCACTGGTTCTGGAATTTAAGCCAAAGGGCCTATTCTGGTCATTTTGTCACATTTCTTAATATAACAGTTTATACAGTATTTTGCTTTAAACAAATATCTTCTGATTAGAAAGATATTTCTACTTCATTTTAAAGATGTGATGTGATACAAAGTTTTCCATTTGCCTGGAGAACTTCTTGCAGTGGTTAACTGACTTCGCTTTTAAAAATGTGTCTTAGTTTTCAATCAAAATCTTTGTTTTTATCTTCCATTTACCTCTTTTTTCCTATTAGTGATCTTTCCACTAATGTTTTGTAGACAAATTTCGAGACATGCTAAAATCACATTTTAATGTCCCTTTTTTTGTATAAATTTAACAAGCTCATTTTCAGTTTTTTAAAATAGTACAAGGTTTTAGACTGANCTCTTTGGTAATTTTATTTTATATCTGAAATTTCAGTTCTAGTATTTTGAAGTCTGTATTGGGTACTACTGGACACCAAATTTTCAATGATTTTTGAGTGCTTCCTTTCAATGAATACCTGCATTTTCTTATTCTCCTCTGGTTATTCGTGAAAAGCATGATACTTATTTATGAAAGGCAAAGTTAATGTAGTGCTCTCTGTTTTTACTGCTGCCCATTTAGTCAATACAAAAATAATATCAAGTCATGAAGAAAACTTTTCCTTCAGTTTGCATTGCAGAAGCTACGTATTATTTGAACTGATGCCCAGAACTTAATTTCTTTCCAACTGGTGAAACCTGTCTTCAGCAATAGCTGTATTCATGCTCATATATTATATGTGCTGGTTAGCATATATTGCATAACTCTATTTTTGTGTGTCTGTGTAGTAAAAACCATTCTGAAAATGGGTTCTTAAAACGTGAATAGCTCTGAATAGTCTATGCACATAGATCAGCACAGTACTTTGCTGTAGTGGCTCAGATATTCTCTTTGTTCTCCCAGTTTGTCTCACAGCTCCTGTGATGTACAGAATATTAAGAAAAAGTCTTTGATGAATAGAACAAAAAATGTGTCTTTATTCTGGACATTTTCACAGCAGTAGCATTAGTTTGTTACTGCTTGTAAAAGCCTGTAGATAGAAAGGTTAAAAGGATAAAATAAATGAAAGTTTTGGGGTTGAAGTCTACTACAGAAATGCATATGACATCAATTTTTCTAAATATTTACATTTTCTAGTCTGTTTGAGAAATATTCATTCCATCTGTATTTTATTAGTGCTATTATACCTACCTAAAAGCAGTATCACTGCATTACAAAAATTCTTTGACTCCATTTCAAAGCCCACTAATCCTACACATCTTTGTTTAAAATATTAAGCTGACAGAAAGCAGATACAAGTACCTCCCTCCTGCTTAAGGCATTCAGTAGTTTAAATGGAATATAGACTCATTGCCATTTATGTCCTGGAAAATATATCCTGTCACTGTTCACAGCCCTGTGTCTTAGCAACAGTGTTTGGAGGAAAAAAAAAACAACCAAAACCCCCCCCCCCAAAACCAACCCACATGGCAAAAGTTTTCTAAACAATACCATTTATATTCACTGATCTACGTCCCATATTATATTCAGTGATGACTTGTATGAAAGATGAAAACCTGTTTTCTCTGTCTTAGTTTCTGTAATGCAGTGAGAGCTTACAGTAGGACTTATTTGTTTCTATAGTTTGATCTTGCTGGATGAAATGCACAACATGGAAAAAGGTATGCAGTAATTAGGAAATGAATTCATATCAATACAGAAATAATTGTCGTTTGGGTTTTTTTATGTTTAGATTAAAAATGAGAATAACAACAAAAAAATATCACTGAAACATCTTGATGTGAGTCAGTGAAACCAAAGTTCCCTTCCTCTGGTTAGTCAGGCCGGGACTTCCCAAGGAGCTGTAGGGAGTCTATTCTATATTCCTCCTTGTGACACTGTATGCATATCAGGCATTGCTTTTTTTTTGGGGGGGAGGGGGTGGGGGGAGAGGGTTTGGAACTTTCCTTGATTTTTGTCACTAAGAAAATAAATTCAAAAGAAATATAAAAGTATTTCAGATCTTGCTGTGGGTACTATGCAGTAACACAGCACCATCTGGCACTAGTTATTGTCACATGAAATACTGCATTACAAAGAATCATCACAGAATCTCAGACAATGCTGACTTGGAAAGGACCCACAAAGATTGAGTCCAGCTCCTGGCCTTCCCCAGAATCATCCCCAAGAGTCACACCATGTGCCTGAGGGCATTGTGCAAACACTGCTTGAGCTCTGTCAGGCTGGTGCTGTGACCACTGCCCTGGGGAGCTGTTCCAGTGCCCAGCCACCCTCTGGTGAAGAACCATTTCCTGATATCCAACCTAAACCTCCCAACGCAGCTTCAGGCCATTCCCTGGGGCCCTGTCCCTGTCACCACTGAGCAGAGATCAGTGCCTGCGCCTCCTCTTCCCCTCAGGAGGAATTTGTGACTGCAGTGAGGTCTCCCCTCAGTCTCCTCTTGTCCAGGCTGAACAGACCAAGGGACCTGAGCTGCTCCTCACATGGTTTCCCTTCAAGCCCTTCACCATCTTTGTTATCCTCCTTTGGACTCTATACCTTAATATCATTCTATATTGCAGTATATGATATGGTAGGAAGTGGGACAGAAAAAATATTTTTCTGATCTTGTGAAGAGTGGCTTGAGAGAAATGTCTGTGACAAACATATTTCCTGAAAAACTGTAATGTTTATTGGTTCTGCCAGTTGCACTGTTTCCCCCATCTTCCCCTTTTTTCAGCCTTTTGGTTGCACTTTTCATTGTCAAAAATAGTAATTTGGACATGATTTTGATGGGATTTGTTTTCTCCTTCTGAGATTTCATGACTTTTAATTATCCTTTACTGTCTGCCTCACACGATCATTTAGAATTAGTCACGTAGGTCTGTGACCTTGATTATCCGAGGCTTCTTGGTTTTTGAAAAATGAGTAATGACTGCTTTTTTTCTTTTTTTGTTACTATCAAGTAACAAGAGACTTAAGTTTTCCTGGGTCCAGCAATGTCAGGCATATCTCATCTGCAAAATTATTTAGGTAAAATCAAAATTCAAGTAAGTAATCTACGACAGATTGACTTTGTATAGAGGAATAATTTACATGATAAGAAGAGTGAATAAGAACCTCATCTTACCTATCCCAAATATGGCTATCACTTACGTATTTACCATAGCTTTTAACTGTCTTCTGTGGCCACTGGCTCATCCATTGGTGTGTGCAAAAGAGGGAAGATGCCATTCACTGAAGGTGAGCTTCCCAGGACAATTGACAAGTTAGGGCAACTCAGTGTCCTGAGTGGGTCCCAGAAGAACAGCTCTTGTTCCATTGGCCACTCCATGGCATTCAGTTAGATCCTTATTCTATGAAATATTTTTCCCGTCATTTTAATTCTGAATTGTGACTATGCCAAGCAAAGTATTTTAAAGACATCTGCATTCTGACTTTGCTCCGTGTCTTCTTGGAGTACTGTAAATGTAAACAAATTTCCAATATGATAAATACGGGGGCAGGGTCTCTAATTTAAAAACAGAGTAAGCAATCTTTCTAATTCTTCCTTTCTAATTTCTTTATCAAGCTTCAGATAATTTCCACTTTATAGAGGGGAATCCTGTCAGGTACAATTTCTTTTTAGGGAGATTGCTGCTTTTTCACTTATTCTCAGTGTAGCTAATACTCATGTCACCCATAATTTCAATTTTCCAACAATTAAATAAATTAGCAGATTGTGATACAGGTTTAGAAGGCATAGTAATAACTTGGTGGACAAAAAGATATGCATCATGGTTTTATTATGAGATTTAGAATGAGGTTGTAGCAGTCCCAAAAAAATTATTAAGAGGTAATGTTGCTGAGGCATTATTTGTTGTCATTAAACCGAGAGCCTAAGAAGCATTTGGGGTGTTGGGATCATTTTTGTTGTTAAAGATACCTTGTACAGAAGATATAGGTTGATTTTTAAAATATTTTTTTTCCCCAGTGGAAATTGTTTCCTCCTAAAGCAAATAAAAAAAAATTGCTTCTAAAATGAGCAACTCAGCTTAATTGACTAAAACCAATAAAAATGAGCATGCCAAGCATGCCAGGAAATGTAAAGAAAGACAGGGAGTGATTCTTCCCACTATAAAATATCCACGTTTGATTTTTGGTGGTATTACTGTATGAACTTCCTCCTCCTTTGGCAAAGGAAAAAATTATCTTGCCAAGTCTAAAAGGCCTGTTGAAATTTCAGAGCTTGCAGATGACTCAAAAAAAAAAAAAAAGAAAAGAAAAAGAAAAAAAATCTGTAGCAGAAGTAATTTTGGAATGTTGAAGATGGGAGAGAGAAGAGTAGTCTTAAGGCTGTGGGTTGTATGTAGTTGATTTGGCTTGTTTTTGTGTTCATGTCACTGCTCATTAGGTTTATTGTGCTTATGTGGGAGTAAATCTGTTAGCATAGTTTATAAACCCTATAATTTTAGAGAGGTGATTTTTTTTAAAAAGTGTATTATTATCTTTTTACTGAATTTGTTTATGTGCTCTTAATAGTAATTAGTGTCCCTATAGGAAAGTCGATATGCCTGGGAGAGAATGAAAAGTAATAAACTGAAGGCAGTAATGAGCCAGAATATAAACTGAAATGTAGGCCTGGTTTTCTGTAAGCATATGATTTCTTGATCAAAAATTAGCAGCCAGAATATCTAGTGGAATTATTATGCTGGACAAAATCCTAAAGTTTTAAAATTAAATTTTAGTAAGTATGTCTAGTGATCTGTTTGCATGTACAGGTACTGTTTGAAAAGTAGGTAACTGCATTTAGTGTTTCACTGGAAAAATGGAGTCAGTGTCATTTATTGGCAATGTATGGCTGGTAATTTCGTACTGAGAAGGCCTACAGATCTGGTGTGCTTCATTTTCTTAACTGAATACGTGTAAAAATGTATATAAATAAAGCTCATATGTAAGATAAAATTAGCTACTTCCTGAAGTTGTAAAAATTTTAGATGTTAGATACAGGCATCTAATGTCTCATAGTTTAAAATTTTTCAAACTTTGGTGAGCATGTTGCATTTGTTTTATTTTTAAACAGCAGTTGGATTTTAAAGTCATGTTTATGGTTGACTGTCAAACCAGGTATATAGGATTTATGCTTCTAAGGATTGTATTGGATTTTATTTAGCACAGACAGTTTAATGAATCAAATGTTTGGATTTCTCTCAGTGTTAGCATTCAGTTCTGTTTTCATTGAGACTTCCATATATAGTGTTTAGAAGTACTGCTGACCATCTGATAGAACCAAAACATATCAGGTAAATCAGAGTTCACAGTGTTTCATTTGTCACATGTGTTCGAGCAGTTACAATTTCCTCTTAGTCCCCTTACAAATGTAACAGAAAATCTGGAAAAGGTGTTGCTTGGTTTTTTGTTTTTTCTTTTTTTTTTCTGTATGCATATTAAATGTTGTGTTTGTCTTTTTCAGTTTCTTGGTATTATTGTGACTAGATCTTTGAAGAATGTAGTATTAATTTTTCCCACTCACCATTTAAAATTAGAGAACACAGGTGGTTAATAATATTAATATTTGAGTGTTCTTCTCTTTGGAAAAAATTAGTTCTATTAAAATATTATTCCTACTAAAAACCAGTAAATACTTTACCATGCTGGAATATTTGTGTAAAATGAACGACCCCCAGTGGTCGTGTTGTATATTACCCTCTGTCTTTTACTACTTTTCCTAACAGGAATAGAAATGGAATTATTTTAAATGGGACATCTTTGATAAATTATTTTTATGCTAAAGAGTAACTTTCAATATGGAATTGCAGAAGTCTGTCCTGAAATATTTATTTTAACATCTGAGGAGAATTGCTATGTACAGATGATAATGAGAAGACAACTCTAGCTGCAAATTTTTCTGATCAGACCCATGTGTGCAAAAGCAAGATTTGCACTCAGTTATGTTTAGGCTTTTGCCAGATATATTTGTTTCTTCATGTTTTTAAGAGACATTAACTAAACGTCCTTCTAAAGCAAAATTAAATGCCATCAAGAGGACATTGTAGTAGTAGGCAAGTTATTTTGATATCTGCTCATCATAATTAAGTGTTAATGTTTTGAATTACAAGATATTATTCCCTTAATTAGTTATCTACATTAATCACAGACACAGAACCAAAAACTTTATCTGCAAAAATCCTTCCAGTAATACAAAAGGAATATTTTTTGGTTCTGATTCTGTTCTAATCAACAGGGTTTGAGGATTATTGGCACCTTAGAGGCCCCAAAACTATGTACTGCACAAACAGATCTTTGCTTATTAGAGATTTTTTTTTCCCACTGTAGCAAGTTTATTTAATAGCTTTGTAATACATGTTATATATTTGTTATATATGCTAATATCTATGTTATTTTACTTAAAGTATCATTCTTTGAAATACAAAATATATATTAATGATTCTAGTATTATATTTGTGATTCTGTTTCTTTTCCATTGGAGACTTAGATTATACTAAGTCTTTCAGCATATAATGCATACTCTCTTTAGATTTGGGTGCATGCATATGAATGTATGTGTTTAATATCTTAAGCATTCTGTAGGTAGTCACTGAACATGGGTAAAGAAAAGAAGGTTCACAGCTACTCAGCTCTAAATCAGATTCCGACTTCTGTCAAGAAGACTGATGAGACTTCTTAGGGTGATAACTTGCCCTCCTTTTTCAGATATTAATGAGCCCCATTTGTACTGAATTTCAATTCACAGCAGTGCTGAAAGTAGCAATAAGAAAGAATCGCAGGTGAGAAATACAATTTTAAGCAGCAGATCAGGTCCTTTAGCAAACCCAGGCTGAGTTTCTGATAAAAATGGAGGTGTCATTCATTGCTGCATTTTGCACACTGTCCTTAGGCTGCTTACTCCCACTCATGCCAGCTGCCAGATCTTTTCCAGCCCCCTCTCAGTGTCTGATGGAGGTTTTTACATCAAATGCTAGTGGAATGAAATAAACTCAATCTGGACCTCAGTGTGATTCAGGAGGCTGATATCTGTTAACACAAAGGGAGACCACTTGAACTTGCGGAGTCAGAAACTGATCTCAAACAACATGGGGAAGGAACCATGGTGTAAACATTACGTGATCATTGTGTCACTCGTGAGGGATTCTCTAACATAAATGCAGTCCGTTCAGAGACAGTAATGTGGAAGCACATTATAGACAGAAACAAATTCTTTAAATCCACGTGTCTAAAAATAGGTGGTTGAATGGAAAGAACAACAGAAATGTCGTAGTTGCAACAGAAACAAGCTAAGCCCTAACGTGATCTGTATGAGAAATGCAAAGCTATCAGAGGCCCACACAAACAGAGGGAGGAAGAGCAGAAGTTTGGGCCGTTGTGTTCAGACAAATACATACATCCATAGTTTGGCCACAAAGTAGGAGAAGAAAAGGTATTTAAAAGGGGATGCATATGTCTGATATTAATCACAGTTTAAGAGGATTAAGTGGTATATTTCCTCTTAATTTATGTATTGTCACTATTTATGTCAGTTAATTTATGTATTATCAGTGTGAGAAGGGAAACATTACACATCTTTGTACTATCCCAGAAAAGAATTGCAACCCCTCCTCACCAGTTCTTTGTTTACAACTTGAAACTTGTTATTATGACAGGTTAGAAAATCAATGTTAACTTGACATGCTGGTGCATAAAGTGAATTCATTAGGTGCATTTATTTGTACTCTTTTCATGGAGAATATTTTCTGTCATACAATTTTAGTATTTATTACAGTTACCACAATTCTCTAGAGAGTCCTTTGACTTCAGGTCTTAGAGACACTATTGATGTTATAGACAAGCTGTACCTGTTCTGTACATTAAAGTTATAATGATTAAGTATATAATGCAACATTTTTGGGTTCTTCCTAGTCAATTGACCATTGTATAAAGCAAAAATCTGTGCCGTTTATTCTCCTAAGTGAATTTATACAGAGCTGAAATTAATCAGTTTTTGATGTAAAAATTTGTTAATTATTCTCTTCAGTGCTATCCTCATCTTTACTAAACTGATTTTACAGTATAGCAAAACTACACAAATCTCATCTATGTTAGTAGTAGCATCAGAAGACAAAAAAAAAAAAAAAAAAAAAAAAAAATTGTA
>WEZZ01024899.1:0-10229 GCA_013400585.1 Chloropsis cyanopogon | reverse complement strand
ATTGCCAGACCTACAGTGTTTATGCAAGCTTTGATAAGTGAGCTGTGGTAATTTTCTTTTACTATCCAGACTTGTTACCATGTCTCATGGGGCTACTTAGTGCACCACAGCGTGCTGCTGCTGTTATAGAAATGCTGAATACATATTTATAGAAGTGCAATAATGATTTGTCATCTTTGTAGATCTCAATACATATGCTAGATGGATTTGTAGCATCCAGATCCAAAACTGTGATTATGTCTCATCTCTAGTTCTTGGAGTGCTCTGTGCTCTAGCCAAAATCATGGAAGGTGACATCAGGCAGGGTAGAGTTAATGGCAATCCAAAGGAAAGAGATTGTGCTAGGAAAACATCAAAAAGAGTGGAGAAAGTCTGATCTCCAGTCTTTATAAACTAGGAGTGCTCAGACACTAAGAATCAGTACGTATTTAAGAGGAACATTTTGTTCCAGGTTTAAAAAAGACTTTTATTTTTCCCAGGCAAAACAAAACCTCCCAAAAAGCGGGTTATTGGAAAATTTAACCTTCATAGGTATAACACAGAGGCTGGTTGTTGTGAACTGTTTTGCTTAATTATTTAGCTAATTGAGTTCTTTGTTTTTCACGAGGTCTTTGCACAGAATTTACAGGAGTACTTGAAAGAATGTTTCCTTAGCTGGTAGTTTGCATTAAGTATAAGGTTGGACATGATTTAGAAAAATAATTAACTGACAGCTTGTGGAGAGAACAGACAGCTATTGAAAAAAGCTGATTGAGTTTTGGTCTTACTTGACATTGACAGTACTTAACCTTTGATTTCCTTTGAGGTTTTCAGTTAAAAATCAACTGAATTTCATGGTAAGTTCTTTCCCCCAAAGCTATAAGACAGCTGCAAAAATTTGCAATGGTTTGCCAGTTCAGGTTATTAAGTTGTGCTCTCACATTTCAATCAACATAATGTTTCTTATCTGGAGAAGATCCCCTTTTTAACTCTACTTCTTTTTCATGTGATAGGCCTTGTCACCTTAAAAAAAACCATAGTAAGTAATGCATAATTTTCTCTTTTTTTCATTAGTACTACAACAAATTGACCATTACAATGCAGGTGAAGAGGAAAAAGGGCTCGAACAGAAATGCACTATTTTTCCTTTGGGTTTTTCACTTTTCAGGTATATCTTGTTATCTTGGGCTTCATCTTTTGTTACAGGAGAAAGGAAAGAGAAATGGTAGAAAGAGTTGAAGAATCAGATAAGTTCCTTGTCCTTAAGGATCCACTTAATTTAGGGTATGCTACAGGAGAAGCAGGTTGTAGTGGCCAAGGTTGAATGTCAAATGGCCCAAAGTGGCCCAGCACCTCCAGTGTTTTCATTGCCACTGTCTTTCCCAGCCTGCCTCACTGATCTTATGTTCTGACATTTCTTTTGGTTTTCCCAGCTTTTCCTACTGTTCCTAGCACTTCCTACATGAAGGAAAGTGATCCCACATCACATCACAGTGATCCATTTCTCCCAGTTGAGTTTAATTTGAAGCTGTCTGGAGCTTTGTGAAGAAATGTTTGAAGCAGTCAAAAGATATTTAATTGCTGGCTAGAATGCATACATGCATGAGTAATCAAATTAGTTCTGTTAAGCTTTTTTAATACTGGAGAATATTTACCATTTCAGAGTAAAAGAAAATTGGTTATAGACAACAGCTTTGATGTGGTCACTTTCAAGAAGAATGGAAACCTTAAGTGAACCCTGGTGCATGTGTGAGACTCAGGCTTTAAAGCAATTCAGTAAAAACATGTAATCACTCTGGCAGATGCAATTTCAGTGCTGTCATGAGTAACAAGAATAGAAACTAAATTCTTCAGAGCTGTAACACCAGAAAGTTAATGCTGATACTTTTGATCTCTCCCCTCCTAATATAAGCAGTGTAACAATATAGTTGGGAATCAAATCTGCAATATTTAGGAGCTTTTTACAGAAATTTTTTTAGCAGATGTCAGCCTATGAAATTATATATATTTTTTAACGAGCAGATTCATACTGAGAACATGGTACTGTAGATCTGTCTGCTAAGGTAATGGTCTGTTATTTTTATTTTTTAATGTTATTTTACAGGCTGTGTATTTTTGACTGTTCTTCTACTTTTAATGCCTCATGGTCTTTCCAATATAGTACGTGTCTAAATCTGAGCTAAATGGCCCTTTTTTCAAAAGCATTTGATAGCATTATTTTTACACATGAAAGGAATATGTTTTATCTCTTGAAGTAATTTACAGGTTAACTGAATTGTAGGTTTCTGAAATCTCATCCACTATGTTAAGAAGCAAACCAACCAAACAGAAAACCCTCTATATTTTCTTAGAGTTCTTGTTTTACTGCTTTGAGCAACACTGATGGAAACATGAATCCCCTCATGCTGCACATTCCTGAATCATTGTTTAACATGGCAGTTTCCTTAATTCCCTTTTCTTTGTGCAGTACCATGTAAAGTTTACATTTTTGCATTAAGTGTATATAGTTTAAAATAAGATGAATATCTGTTTTTCACTAATGCATAATAATACTGATCAATCATTTTGAGACTGAAAGGTCTTTATTTAGATAAGTACTTGTGAAAAAGCTACCTCTTTAAAATAAGTTCTCTTCTTCAGTTTCTCAGAAAACTGTTTGTTTGCTTTTGATGAATTATATCAGAAAATTAGCAAGTAATTAATTGTGTAGCACACTGTAAGCTAGAGTATATTTATGAATTGCTCCTTTCAGCTGATGTGGCCTCTAAAAAATTTATCTTTTCATTGTATTGGACAGTGGAATAATTCTGATGTGGGGGAATNTAATTTTTATAATATTTTATAGATTTTATATATTTACTCTAATAAAGAATATATTATTGACTAGAATACTGCTACTTTTCTGAAAAGAGGGTTGAGCATATCAACTGATCTGAATGCAGCTGACCAGACAGCTCTGTACATTTCTCTTCATAACAGGATTAGATGGCACATTTTTTTAAGTGAAACAGAATTTCCATGCATTTGATAGCCATTTGGGCAGAGCACACAGATGTTTTCATTCTACAAACACCCACTATCTTGAAGTTCAGCATTTGTGGTTTGGAAGCCATACTGGAACATTTTCTTATACATGTCCAAGTGCTATAGAGAAGCACATAGGGGATTTCACAGTTTGCCATGAGCCTTGGTGCTTTAATGTTTACATTATAGTTAAACTGCCAAAGAGTCTAGCCGGGGATATAAGAGTTCACCTTCTTCAGCTGCCAAAGAATTGTGATTTATTCACAGGCAGGTAGGATGGAACAGTGGTCAGTTTTAGGGGCTTTTTTCTGTTCTTTTTTTTTTTTTTTTTTTTTCCTTTCTTTTTCAATCAAACCCTTTTCCACAAGCAAATTGCATCAGTTTGTTTGAAAAGTGAACACTGAAGCAAACTTATGGAACAAGCAGTGCACTTAACAGTGTCTGAATGGCTATAATGGGCCTGCCTGCATGATATATGCATACTGTATATCTTTGGAAGGCAATCTGTGAACTGAACAACACATGTGTTGGCTCTTCTTGACAATTACATGTGATGACATCTGTTGACAAAGTATTGTTAGCAGCAGAGATCAGAAGGACATGGCATGTGAAGTCAATTGTAGCTGCCAACAGCTCAGATTGTGTTACATGGCAGGCTTGGAAATCTCTATTAGACTCTGCAGAGTGTCAAAATATAGGTAACTTGACAAGGTTGACTGAGAGGTTTGTGTGTAGAGTCAAAGGATTTTCAATTGCTGAATTAAGGGCAGATGTTTCACAGTGAGAACTTCAAAGCTTTGGATTTGTAGCAAAGCTGTTTACTGTAATAACAGTGATGTGAGTCCTTTCATTCTTAGGGAAGCTTTCAGGCTTTCTGTTAGCTCACTGGCTGGCACTGAGAGTGTGATTATAAAGATTATAAACTCAGTTATTCCTCTTACAGTAAGATGTCATTGTGATGTAATATCACACTCCAAGCTTCCATGCAATCCTAGTATGTAAAATGGTAATAAGGGAAAAAGTTGACAGGAAAGATGCCCCAAACATTGGCTAATCTCTTTGTAACTGATTTATGCTACAGATGTTGATAATGTGTTTGACCCTAAAAGTAGGACTGTGCTAGTAAAAACAGGTAGTTGAAAGTCAGACTTTTTTGTGAGCTTAAAGCTGAAGCTGTTTCAGGAAACATAGCCAAAAAGTTGGTTTCTATAGGTTTCATTCCAGTGCTTGCTATTTAGAGGTTAACCTACATAAGGTTCTATCAAGACTCACAAACTAAGATGCTAAGTAAAAAAAAAAAACAAACCAGCAAATATACAACTAAAAATCAGTATGCTTTTCTGCAACTTTGTGTTAAATTTTAATTTTCCTAAATCTGATGCTAGTATTTAAATTTGTAGAACCAGCATTGTTATGAAATATTTTTTATTTTTTCTGTAGGAAGCAAGCAGTGGACATATGATCTTTTGTTAGTGTTCTTCCAAGAAAACCATGACAATTTCTGCAGCCTAGTCATTATTTCAGGACTTTTGTAAACTGAGTTCAGAATATGTTATTCCTAAATGTATTCATGTTGTTTTGCTCTGTTATCAACGTACCATTTAGAAACTTACCCTTACTTTCCTTTCTTTCATATTATTGTTGTCTTTTTATTTTGGGATAGTCTTTCCTAATATTTGTGCAACTACATTTTGCAAAAATGCACTCATGTCTAAACTACAGGAGAATTATATTGCTGTATTTGTGGACTACCTCTGGAATAGAGCAAGGTAACTTTTTATTACAGGATGGATCAGGAAAATGCAATCCCACTGTTCTAGTCATTGCTGTGTTAGGTAATGACAGGTGTATGTTTGTCAGTGCCTTCAGAATGCATTGGGACTGTTACAGGAATAGCATTATCTTTATGTTACACAGTTTTGTAATTACCTTTATCTTTAAAGGAAAATAACACTAGATAGTGATTAAAAAAATAAAATAACACAGATAAATGCTCATATTGAGTTTGTTCCACCTCATTTATGTCTGTAATGTAAGAGTCATAATGTGTTTTTGTTGTCCTTTTTTTTCACTGCTTAAAGCCCTGTAAATTAATTTTTAGTGTGGAAGTAAATTCAGAGAGCACTTACTGGAGAGGAGAGATTAAGAAATCAATTTCACAAATAATACTTTGCAGCATTTACTTAAAAGTAAAAGCAGCAATTTTTAATCTTGCAGCTCCTGGCCAACTTTCTGTACCTAAGCCTGTGATAATATTTCCATCAAAAAAAATCCCTTTGCCTCTCAGCCATTAAAATTATCTACAGGGTTAAATATTCACTTGGCACATTTAGGCCTAGGAGGAATTTTGTTCTGGCACCCACAGGCATTGCTGGCCCTGACAGGCTGCCCGGAACCTTGGCCGCTGCAGAGGTTCTGCCCCAGCCCCATCCGCCAGCTTCAGTTGTGACCTCCTGGGTCCAGCCGCACCTGCCTCCTGCCTTGCCCTTTCCCCGAGGATCAGGACCCACTGCTGGCAGCCCTTGCAGCAGTGGCCAGGCCATGGTGGTGCCAGGTGGCTGGGTCGGTGTTGTGTCCACCCTGGGCCGCCGGTTCCCCCAGCTCCGCGCTGTTCCCGGCCGGCCGGGGTGGAATGGCGCTCCTGGGGCGCCCGGCAGAGAGTCCTGCCAGGCCCTCGGTGCCCTGGCCTTGCACAGAACAGCTTTAGAGTGAATTACATCTGAAAGTCACTCCTCAGTGGTACTGAAAATAAATAAAATAAAACCTAGATTAAATTCCCCGAGAGCTTGGCAACAATTTCCAGTCAGCTGAGAGAGGTGGGGGAAAAAATGAGCTTCTGTTTCAAAAATCTGGTGATCAGTTTAAAACTGAACTTGTGAAGAGGCACCAGAGCGCTCTGCCTGAGACTTGTTAGAGAATCTGTGGAGCCTTGGTTGCAGAAAGCAGTTAAAAATGAATTTTGGGAGTATTCACAAATCAAGGACATCTTAAAATAATTTCTTCATTTGAAACAGTTAATCCAAACTTCATATTAAATTGTATAATCTATCTTCCTCTCCAATTTGCTCTTAATTCTTTCTTGAAGCATACCTTTAAGCTGTAGGTAAAACTTCTAAGTAGGGGCAATGCCTTTATGTGGGCTGTGAACCAGGCACAGAGTTGTGTTGTTTCTTTTATCCTTGAAATCTCCCTAGTAAGTTGTACCACATTATTACATGCATGTACTATTACATGCATGTACTATTCTATGTAATAATAATATGTTTTTATGCAGGTAGAACACCTGCTAATATATGATAATTCAGACTTTCATCAAGATGTCATGTAGTCACATATGAATAAACTGTGGTCTACTTCCAGTTTTCTTTAGCACTAAGCATTTATATTGGAAAAGCTGAGATTGTGAACTTGGCAAACTGAGGTCTGTACATCAAAAGGTAGAAAGGTTTCCATGTAACTCCAAAGTTTTCTAGGTAATTCGGGGAGATGACTAATAAGTTTTCTTCTGTGCTGTATTTATGTTACTCTAAACACTGTAAATCCAAGGTTCTAGTTGATTGTCTTTCGGGTAAATAGAGGGTAATATACAGAATATGATATAAACTTAGAGTAAGATGAATAACAAATGGAAGGAAAACCCCCAGTGGGCAACCCCAGACTGATAAACTCAATTTTAGAGCTGGAGGAAAGGTGCACGAGGCAGAATGGTTTGGGGAAAGGAAAACCCAATTTGCTTTTTAATAATTTGCCTTACCTACAGAATCAGTGCTCTATTTTAGGTTTTCATATCAGTGTATTCTTCCTTTCTTTGTTCAGTACTAGGCAAGCTCAAGTGCATTGTCCCTGGTGATTTTATCTGTCCCATAGTAAAACTGCAGTTTTGGTTGAATATTGTAGCTGAGATAATTTTTCGTAGTTCAGATTTTGGTCATATGTGTATAAGAAAAGTTTTTGAATTAAAAACATAGGAAATGTAGTCTTTTGTAAGATAATAGCAGAAACCAGCAGCAGTACTGTGAGCTAATTTTTCCTAGTGGTGTTTGGAAAAGAAATCTCAGATAGAAAAGACAGTAGATTTTCACGATCCATGCATAAAGTTAATAATTCCAATAGCAGTTGGTGTGATTTCAGAATATATTTAATAGATTTTAAGATCGCTGTTGTTCCTGGTAAGCCTGAGATCTGTGCATTTTAACCTTTAGAACCTTTCTGTAATTTGTGCTGCATAAAAAATGAGAAGACAATCTCTTCTCTACTAAATCCAGAAATAGAGTAAAACAATATAAAGGTGTACAGAACAGAAAGACAGACAAGCAGTAAAAAATTGAAAGAAATAACATGTCTCTTTACTACTTCCCCAAGTGATGTGATTATGGGACCCATAATAAATAAAATAGGGTCACTAAATATACTCATTTTGGGCAATATTCCACACCTTTTTTTTTTGATCAAGAGCTGTAGGTTAACAGGTAATGGAAGATCTTACATGGAAGATCTCTCAAAATATTTGGGATTCCCATGATTTTCTGTCATTTTTTTGGGAGCTGATTACAATCTCTTGAACAGATGCTGTTAGCTTAGGAATTTCTGGCTGATTTTCCTGACATTACAGTTGCAGTCCTTGCTGGTAATTGTGGGTTGCATGTCTTACCTGCCACCAAGTGAAGCTGGTGTTCTTAGGCTGTGTATTTCCTGAGAGAAACTCTCTTAGGCTGTGTATTTCCTGAGAGAAACTCTCTCTGTTTTTGTGCAGAAGGGAAAAGCAAACTGGGTTTTGGCAAGAGGAGAATTGAGGTTATCATCAGCAAAGGCAAAAAGCCCCATCAAACAGTGGTGTGATATCACTAGTCACCGCTCCCAAAATTGAACTAGTATTTGCTGATAGACTTGGTTTGTTTTTCACTTTGCTCTTTTCATTAACTTCTGAAAATGCTTGAGTTGGGAAGGACAAATGAAAAAGGTAGAAAAAGACAGTCTGCAGGACTTAAATTGACAAAAGCATGAATGCCTGTTTCAGAATAAGAATTTTGCAAGCATATTAATGAGGATCACCCTTTGATTTTTAAGGGCATCCTCTGGTGGTGCTTTTGCTCTGCATTTGCTTTTGCTTCAGCTGACCTTTGCACTCAAATGAAAAATTACAGAAAGAAATAGTGATAATTACTTTGGATGACAATACATACAAATTCCTTGGCATTCATAGTGCAAGAAAATAAATTTAAAAAGAAGTGATTTTCATTGGTCTGTATGAGCCTAAGAGTCTTATTCAGAAGGTGAGGCCATTAATAGTCAATTCTTCATAGACAATTTGACTATGAAGAAATTGTGCCAGCTGGGCACACCTGTGGCCATGTGACTGATAACTTCAAAGGCTTCTCCTTTTAGCCATAACAGGTGTGTAAATATTCCTTTTGAGAAAGTATGATGGGAAAATGGGGGTTACAAGTTCTGAGTAAAGACAGGATAGTTGTGATGTCCAGTAACTTTGTATACGTTTTTTGTAAGCAGTTATTGCTGAAAACACTCCAGTTTCCATTTCAGTTTTTAGGAAGTTAATGGATAATAGTTTCTGCCAGTTGATCTGTTAGTAATGAGATCTTTTGGGTTCACGTGAGTGAAATATGAAGATTAAATGTTTTAAGTGTCTTTTCTCTGTATACAATACTATATTTCTTCAAGACTTTGTCTTGATAAGCAAATAGTAGGCAGAACAGAATCCTGGTGGGTTTATAGTGTGACATTAGGAGCCTTGATTTTGTAAGAATCTTTACTTTTTAATCTACTTTTAGGAGGCAGTGCTTTTTCTACCTGTATTAAGCATTAGTTCTTTAAAGTAGTAGTACTTGTAGCAGGTTGTAGTACTTGTAGCAGGTTGTAGTACTTGGTTGCAATGAGAAATCTGGGAATTTCTTCTCAAGTAGTTCAGATGTTGTATGTGTTATATGTGAGCAAATTTGCAAAGCCATAACTGATAAACATGATGTTCTGGGAGCTGGCACAAGAACCTTGATTTTCTCTGCCAACAGAATACTATCATGGTTGCTTACTACTCATTTAAAACAATCATCTGCCAGTATTTTGGGAGGGGTTGGAGTCATGTTGTGAGGTGGAAATATGAACAAATTTGCCAGTAGATTGATCAAAAGTGTCTTTCTGTGTCTTTCTCCACGTAGATGTGTTGACTCACAAAATTTTTAATTGGTGCCATAAATGGCATTTAAGCACATTATACTGTATTAAAAAAAAAAAAAAATGTTTAACTTGGCTGAGCCCCTCTCAACACTTAAATGTTAGACCTGCCCTGTAGCTGTTATGAAGCCTTTGAATTGCATGAGAAGATTGCTTAAATTATAAAAATATTGTGTGTTGTGCTTAAATTGAATGCCAAATAAATGTGTTCTGATCACACAGAGCATTAGACATATTTACTCCCTTCCCAATTTATGAAGCTGAGTTTCACAAGAAATTTTTAAGAATCAGTAAATTTACCTTTCTGTAAAGTGGAGAGTATGAAAACTGGATATAATATATTAACAAGGGTGCTTTCGGTGTATCTTCCTTTATTCTACTTGCTCTTGAAAAATTTTCTCAGAAGTTGTGAGGAAGGCAGAGAAATTAGTAATAACACCTTTTTTCTTTGAGACTTTATATATTTCATGGGCTCGCTTTCTTTGCAGATACATAGAGTTAGGTAGGTACATTTTTATACTTCCAGTCACTAGAATTTCTTCATTATTTTCTTGTGCAGAAAAAGGTTCCCCTACACCTCCAACTCCCCCTCCTGCCCAAACCCCCTGGCCTTACCTGTGCTGTTTTGCACACTGCATTGGTTAGTGGGATTAAGCTGGTAGAGAGAATGCCTGCTGTCATCATGGAAATCAGACAAAATTCCCTTTTATTTACTTTGTAAAGCTTGTTGAAGACCATTACTGTCTATCCTTATAAATCTTGTCTTTCTCAAATATTTGTTGAAAAGTCAGGGGACAATTTACAAAATACAAAGCAAAGTCTGCACCAACTGCTGGGAATTATTTTGTCTCATTGATATTTGCTATTAAGAGGGACAAGCTCTATTAAAAGAATTGTTGAAATTATTACTCTTATTATTTGTTCTTAGTTATCATAATCAATAGAGCTGTCAAGCACAAAACACTTCACATTGTCGGCCAAGTCTGTATTTGTCAGCTAAATAATCAGTAATTTGAAACCAAGGTGCTGGGATAGGA